>OX439136.1:5767757-5842757 GCA_949318235.1 Ecdyonurus torrentis
ATTTTGACTTTTTTTTTATTGTTCAAAATTTTTAGAAATTTTTTTGTTTTAAGAAAAAAGCTTGTAAAAAAATAATAACTTAATGCATGTCTTGTATTTTTTTTTTCAATGAATAGACAAGAAAATTAAATTAAATAATAATCTTTAAAATATTCATTAAATATTTCTATTTAATATTCATATTTTAATAACAAAAAATTGTCTTATATCTTTCTAAACTATCAACTTTATGAGGGAAAAAAAATTATGTGCAACAATTCTTGCTTGTAAAATGTAGACAATGATTTTTTTTTAACTTATTTTCTTTTGCGTAAAAAGTTTTTATCATATATAAAGTTTGTGGTTTTACAAGATATTTTTGAACGCCAGCTTTATACTCTCTCTCTCTCTCTCTCTCTCTCTTTCTAGTCTTGCTTTAAAACTCAGTTTTTAAACTTTTAAAGTGAAAAAAAAAAAAAAAAAAAAAAAAAGCAGAAAATGAAGTAAGTTTTATGAAGATTTAAATGTTAAAATATTAAATTTATTTTATATTTTATATTAAAATGTTATAATTAGTCTTATTACAACATAATTCATTTTGTATGAGAGAGAGAGAGAGAGAGAGAGAGAGAGAGAGAGAGAGAGGCTTGAGATATTTTTAAATTAATTTATGAGAAAGTTTTTAAAACGCTCGCGTTTATTATTTTTAAAACAAAGAAAAATATAATTTTAAGTAAAATGCTTATGTCATTTTTCCTTTTTAATAAAACTTACTTTTTGCTTTGAGATTTTTGAATTCGCCCCTCGTTTCTTTCCTCATTGAAGCATGCATGTCCTAGCTGTAAAGTCTTATTAATATCTTAGGAGTTGTATTTTGTATCCTTATGTCTACAGAATTTGAAGGTTGACCCTTTTATTTTTATGTGTCATTTGAAAGCTTATATCAAAACAGTGCTCAAAATTTTACAGCCCATGGCCACTATAGAATTTTATGGATTCAATTATTTTAGATGATTTAAATTTGTACACGACATTCCAAGCTTAAAATTTAAAAAGATACTTAAATTAAAAGTTTGTTTGTTGGCATCCCTCAATATTTTTACATATTTGGATTTCTTTGTCTCCAAGGTAGCAATTCATAAAAATGTCAGGATATATGCTGGAATTTAGACTTTTTGTTAGCTAGTCTATTGTTCAACTTTAGCAAAATAATAGGTGAATGAATAAATGAATGAATGAATGAATGAATGAATGAATGAATGAATGAATGAATGAATGAATGAATGAATGAATGAATGAATGAATGAATGAATGAATGAATGAATGAATGAATGAATGAATGAATGAATGAATGAATGAATGAATGAAACGATCCTATATGTAAAATAGAACCCAAAGATCACAGTTTTCAACGTGCATACAGTATTATATAGGAATTTCTACCCGCAGCACCACCCTTATACAAAGCCGTCAACCCTCCTTATTCTTTGGATCGTATGTGCATACATTATACAACCTTAAGACAATGGATTGAATGATATAACATTAAATAAATAAATATAATAAAATAAAGTACTCATAATTTCCAGGTACATAGCGCAACATTCTATAAATACAATAAGTTGCGAAGCAACACGATAAACATTTTGTAATATTATCTATACCACAGAGCATTAAAAAAAAAAAAAAAAAAAAAAAAAAAAAAAAAAAAAAAAAAAAACTTACAGTAACATCGATTTAAAAACTTGCATGAGGTCAGTAAAAATTACATTACATTAGTAACCTACAAAAATAGTTGAGATTTTATATATTATAGAAAAAGTTAGATTGGAATAAAGCCAACAAAATTTAAATAAAAAGTAGAGAGAGAGAGAGAGAGAGAATGATTATGCAGTGAAATATAAAATAAATGCATAAACTATATTTATATAATTAATTGTTGTTAATGTAGCATGTAAATGGTTTCTATGTATTATAAATCCCATTATTCATAAAATTATTATTATATAGCTGAAAACATGTAATTAAAAAGATATTATTTGAGGTATATTATACACATTTTGTGGAAAATTTTCCATTTATATATATTATTATAAAATGCATGACAAAAGGATAGGAAATAATTATATAGTTTATTATATTTTATGACAAATGAGAATATGTGTGTAAGCTTTTTAAATTATAGGCTTTTTTTTTATAGTTTTTTTTTTTTGTTATAAGTAATTATAGTTATGTCTTTTAGAACTGTGTGGCCTATTTTGAAATTTTATAAACAAATTCAATTTATTAATCTAATTGTTAATATATTTAATACGATATGATTGTTAATTTTGATGTAAGACAGTATTAATTATTTCTTGATTAAATTATATTTAAAATTAAATTTTAATTAATTTTACTCGCTATATTCATGGATGATAAATTTCTATACGAACTAAAAAGCACTACTTTTTTTTAAAATGGAGATTAAAATTGGATTATTTTTTTAGCATACAAATATGTTTTAATATTTTTGTCTTCTGTTTTTCTGCATATAGCTAACATTATATATATTATATATATATATATATATAATTTTTTTTTTTCTTATTGATTTTCAATATGACTGTTAGCCGTGGTTACATAGATTTGCACTATGGGAGGTCAATCGAGGGAGAAATAAGAAAATCTCTCTCTCTCTCTCTAGTACACACACACATACACTGTCAGTCAGTAAGGCACAGTATTACATCTACAGTAAAAAGTCAGTTTGATATCCAAATCCACACCCAATAATATGTTATTGATTTTTATACACACTATGAAAAAAAAATTACAGACGTTTGACAAGAGGTAAAAAAAAAATGAAACTTCACAATTGAAATATATATAGTATAATACTGTGACCCCTCATTAATTTACTGCAATGTTTAAAATGTGTATAGTTAGTGTTAAATATTATAAAGGAAAACATAAAATCATACGAATATAGCATTTCATTTCATAAATATTTATATTTTTGCTGTATTTCTTTAATTTACAAGAAATTTTACAAATTCTGATTTACACGATTCTTATATAAATATATTTAACCATTCAAGTGCAGGGTGAATATTTTTTTTTTACATGAATTAATTACATTGCAAATTTGGAACAAGATTTTGAATTGTTAAATATATTATCCTCTTCAGTCCCAGTATACAATACAGTAGACATAAGATAATTCATTAAAAAATAGATAAAATTACAGATAAAAATACAAAAATTGGACCAGAAATCTCCTTTGATTTCACACGTTTTTTTAGAGCTATTTTGAGCATTCTAGAGTGGGCAGGGGGTCTGCAAAAGTAAGAAAACCTTTTTTTTTTTTTGAAAAAAAAAAAAAAAAAAAAAAAAAATGTCATTCCGAGAACTACACAAAAACGCGGTGGTTAAAATCTACAACAGTGAAATAATTTTTAAAAAAAAAAATCAAGGATTGAAGTGGTTTTATAGACCACTTACCAAAAAAAAAGGTTTTCAATTGTTCCAACGTGTAAGTGAAAATGATTTTTCCATAAGAAATGCATTAAAAATATTCGAATTAATTATAGTTTGTGCATTGCAAGTGGTCCATTATCACAATTTCGTGTGTACACTATACTGTTCAAATTTCTTTATTTCCTTCAATCGTATATTTATACGATACTATATTTAGTTCCACATTTAATCGCTTCAACAATGTTGAAGATCCTAGAGGTCCTTTCCACTGAAGCTTTATTTTTTATGCAATGCAAAATGTAACTTTGCTGCTCAGCATACATAGCATCGTCAACATTACTGTCTCTATAATCTCTATAATATACATTCTGTGCATGGAAAAAAAAAATCTTTTTAAACGAGTTTGCTTCTTCTTATTATTATTCTTCAGCTTTCTTTCTTTTTTGCATTTCTTATAGAAAAATCATTTTCACTTAACATTGCAACAATTGTAAACATTTTATTGTAAGTGGTTCATTGATAATATATTTTACCATTCTAAATATTGTACCAAAATTTTCAATATTCATGTAAGAAAAATTCGCCCTAAATTTGAATGATAAAAAGTATTTATCAGAATCGTGTGTATATACATCAGAATTTGTTAAATTTCTTGTTTCCATGTATATCTGAAAAACAATGTAAAGAAAATTATTGAAAAATAGTATAATTAACATCTGTTAGCTTTTAGGAAAATAAAAAATACAATTATATAAAAATGAAAGTAGGAAATTAATATAAAACATTTTTTTTAAGTTATATTGTATACAAGTAAAGAAAATTTACTTTAAAAAATATTTTACTCTCTATACGTCCCCTTCTGCCTCTAAAAACCACTAGCACAACATTTGGCTTTTATTACGAGACGTTTAATTAAGCTTCAGTACTTTACTATATGATGTAGTCTTATGCAGGTCTTGTGGGGTTTGTTTCTTCTTCTTCTTCTTCTTCTTCTGCTTTTTTTACCATGAAGAGGGGGCTGTTTTTATTTTTATACACAGAAATTTGTTTTTAAACTTTATCAATAATTTTATTGTTTGTTATTAAATAATATGATACCATTTTTTAAAAAAAACATCTTGAGATATATCGTTAGTATAATGGAAATTAATTAATTTTAATGAAAAGATTTTTTTTTTATTACGTGTCTGACGTTTTTTTAAAAAAAAAAAATCATATATATTTTTTTCTTTTGAGACATTTTTTGTGACTTTTTGTATATAATATAATATGTATATATTTTATTTGATTTCAATATATACAAACAAATTTGTACCATTTTATAATAACTTACGGTTTTTCAATTTTTTTTTTCTTTTGCTTATAACACTAATGAATATTAAAAGAATTTATTTTATTATATTCTTGTATTTATTTTTTTTTTTTCCGTTTTGCTGTACAATATTTTGTGTAAAATATTATTATTTTGTTTCACATTAAAATCTATTATACAATCAAACTAACAATGTAAAGGGACAAAAAAAAAAAAAAAAAAAAAAAAAAAAAGAAGAAGAAGACCATTATGCAAATTAAAGCCAGACAAAAAGTAATATTACCAATTACCACTATGCAGATATGATTTATATGTAAAAGTTTCCAAATTGACATTGTTAGAAAAGAAAAATAATAAAAAATATTTCGAAGAAAGTTTATTTTTTATTTTTTTATAATTCTTATTTTGCTATGCCGATTTTCAATTTCTCTTTTATATGAATCTGTATACGCACATAATTTTTTTACATGCAAGAAAACATTGTTTTTTTTTTCATATGTATTTTGTAAAATAAAAAGAATAATATTTCTTATGTAATTGAATACAAGATATATAAAGTTTTATTTTCGTTAAACTTGGAAGGGTCAAGCTTTTTCTCCCCCTTTTTGCAAAGTCCTCTCTTTTCCTTTCCCTGTTTTTCTCGCTCTCGCTCTCACTCTCAATTTTCATGTAGTGTATCCCAAGAGAAATATTTTCAATTTCCTTACACTATAATCATTTAAAGTAATAGTCAAAAACATTGATAATTGAATAATAATTAGAAAAATAAAATATTTTTTTTTCTTTATACTTTGACAAGTTGTCGAATATTGAAAGAATAAAAGTCAAAAAAATTAACGTCAAAGCTGTCGTTTCTAGATCCCCAATGAATTGAAGAAAAAGAACAAGATATATAATAAACGAAAGGAAAATACAGACAATGAGAAAGAGAAGAAGAAGAAGAGAGAGAGAGAGAGAGAGAGAGAGAGAGAGAGAGAGAGAGAGAGAGAGAGAGAGAGAGAGAGAGAGAGAGAGAGAGAGAGAGAGAGAGAGAGAGAGAGAGAGAGAGATTATGACAGTGAGTAGAAGGGATAGAAGTGAAGAGAAAGGGATATAGAGTGAAAGATAGAATACGATATAGCTATGATTTTTAATATCTGAATTTCTTTTTCTTTCTTTCTTTGTGTGTGTGTGTGTGTGTGAGTGAGAGAGAGAGAGAGAGAGAGAGAGAGAGAGAGAGAGAGAGAGAGAGAGAGACGTGGAATCATGAAACATGCATGGAGAGTCATTGCACAGATTGAGAAAATGATGGATTTGCCGTGGTATAGCTCTATTTATATTCTTTTGGAATTTGTCTATATATCTCTAAAAAAAACTTCAAAGATTTTGCACTTTACAAAGTATAAGAAAATAGTCCAAGTATATTTTTTGACAATACTACCTGCAAGCATCGACTTTACAATTTATTTTCATTTTATTAAATTCTATGTATCAGCATGTTATTTTATCTCCCATAGCATTTTAATGAAAAATCATTATATTTGTATTATTATGTTGTCTTATTTATATACAAAATATTTGCATGGGGTAGAAAAAATATATCATTTGGTTATTATATCATACTTTGATCTAGAATAATTAAAAAATTATTGAAGTTTTATGGTGTAACGTTACCAAGTGGAGTAGCCAGTTTAATTAACGTACTAAAATTTAAATATCTTAAAACGATATAAATGAGGAAACAATCATACATTGCCACTAACTGAATACTGTAGGTATAAAAATAACATTAATAATTAACTCAATAATGAAGATAATAAAAGAAATAAGTTTTATATTTTATTTTTACATTTATTATACAGTTTTCCACATCCCTACAATTTTTGTGTTTGCATACATTTAAATTATTTTTTTGAGTGTAGTTTTTATAAGATAATATTTTTTAATATATAAAAAATATATGAACAATAACAAAGTGACATTTGAAAATAATAATATTACTTTCTTTTTTTTAGAAATTGATACTTTTTAGATATTTTTTAATGGAAAAAAGAAAATAACAATTTGAAGAAAAAAGTCTTTCTAAGTTTATTTTTTTATCTTATTGCAGTATATGGATACACATTATATATATTAGGTTACATCCTATATTTTTTTGATACTGTGTGTTTCAACTGTTGGTAGTTTTTTGATATCTCAAGGGAGTTTAAGATAGCAGCGGTGTGTAAGGCCACCAGAAAACGAAAAAAAAAAAAAAAAAAAAAAAAAAACAAGGGAGAGAGAAGAGAAAAAATAATAGTAAAGTCCAAAAGAATGTTACGTCTAATAAAAAATTTTAACATAAAAAAATATATGATAGCTCTATTTTTTTAAACAAGTTACGCCTATATATATATTTTTTTTTTTTTGATTTGATAATTATAATTTTTATAATGAATAAACATATGGATTAATTTTTTTTATGTTAAAGTATTTTTTAATTAGTTTTTTTTTCTTAGGGGGTTTCTTGAAATGTCAACAAAAAAAGGTTATTTTAAAAGTGTAAATATACATATAACTTTTTTTTTAAAAGTGTTTAGGAATGCATTTTTTTTTTCTTTTTCTTTTTAATACTTAAGGGAGTTTCAATGGTTTTCGTTTAAATTCAAATATGGAGTTCTACAACTTCGTTTTGTATGTAGTTTAGAACTTTGAACTTGTTGTATGTACTTTTTAATGTGTTTTTTTCTCTTTCTATTTCTATGTACTTTTTTTGTTGTTGTTAAATACAATTATAAAGTAGTACAAAATAGAACAATAACTTTTAAATATATTATAATAAAATTTAAAATTAATTAAACTGCATTGAGAGATAATGATTGCTTATGTTTACTCAAAAAGCGGAAAAGGAAGTGACCGGAAGAGGAAACCACGTGACGGTAAAAGTGGGAGGTAGCTCCAAGCCTAGCTTACTGCTGGCACCAACTTTTCTCCCACTTTTACCATCACGTGGTTTCCTCTTCCGGCCACTTTCTTTTCCGTATTTTGAGTAAACATAAACAATCAATAGCAAGCTAGGCATGAGCTACCTCCCACTTTTACCGTCACGTGGTTTCCTCTTCCGGCCACTTTCTTTTCCGTATTTTGAGTAAACATAAGCAATCATTTAATATATCTACAAATTAGAGCTACCAAGTTTATTGGACCTATATATAAGTGGTGCGTATTGTAATTATGTTTATTTCACGTAAAACATTAATTACGTGTATAAGTTATTCTGCATTAAATAATTACTTTACCGTATACACGGAGAGAAGTAGCTATAGAGAGTTACTATTTAGACTTTTTTGATAATAATTTTGTTAGATCGTATGTATATTATACAAAGCTTTTTAAGATCTAAAGAGCTATAACTATTTACCGCTGAAGAAAATACGCTTTTATATACTAACAAGTTAAGGACTGCTTATGTTTACTCAATATGCGGAAAAGGAAGTGCCGGAAAACGAAACCACGTGACGGTAAAAGTGGGAGGTAGCTCAGACCTAGCTTGCTGCTGGTACCAACTTTTCTCCCACTTTTACCGTCACGTGGTTTCCTCTTCCGGCCACTTCCTTTTCCACTGTTTGAGTAAACATAAACAATCACTGTTTATTTTTTTTTCAATCAAGTTATTAGTTTGTACTGAATAACTTTTTAAATTTGTTTTCCGTGTAGAGCACTAAATTAACTAATGAGGAATACTAAAAAAATAAATAAATAAAATTACAAAAAAAAAAAAAAAAAAAAAAAAAAAAGTGGGCGATATTATTTTATATATATTCTGAAACTGGAAATTGTCCTAAATCAATACATATATGAAAATCCCCAAATAACGTCACAGACTGCAACTTTTTCTTATACCAACATGCATATGTCGCAGCCTGTGACGTCATTTCGCGACTTTCAAAAGTTAATTAAAAATACGTAAGGAACTCAAAAATTAGAAATTCACAGTACAATGTCCTCTTTTAGAATATTATGCAATAAAATTAACTGTTTAAATTTCATAGTCTTTCTCATTATGCTGAATATTTTAACTACAGTATATTATGTTATTTAGTAACCACTTTATATTGTTATGTATAAATTTTGCTGCATTGAGTTAGCATAATTATTACGTATTAAATTTATTTTTGTTTGTGTTCGTATCAAAATAACAATCGTGTATACTGTCATGAGAAAAAAAAAGGCGTTTTAAATTGATTGATTGATTTTTTTTTTTATTTTTTTTTATTATTTGAAAGTGTATTTTATATAAGTGGTATTCAGTATAGTTTTCTGAACATTTTTTGAATGAATGCCAGTCTTAACTTTTATTACTAAAAAATACTTTCATTGAAATGGACACTGCGTAACATTCCGGCACAAAATATACCAACTTCAAAAATGTATTTGGCAAGTTTCATGAATTGATCACAAAATAAGCAAAAGGGCATATCGAGGGTGCTCCGCTATAATGTCCTGAACTTGAAAAATAAAAATAAAAAATTGACGGACTGACCCCACATTTTGGATTTTGCCGTTTCAACTTTGTTTCAAGTCATTTGAAAAAAAAAAAAAAAAAAAAAGGTTAAATGGACTTAGGACATTATAGCGGAGCACCCTCGATATATTATAATAAAATCAAGCTATTGGACTTCTTGGTTATATACTCTTATAGACAACTTTTACGAGATTTTGGCTTGGGATGAACCTTATAATAGTCAAAGTATAACTAAAAACAGAACAGAAGTAAAGAGCATTTTTAATTTTATGTTAATTTTGACACGGTGAGAGCTCGCCATGCTAAAAATTAAGGACTTTATAAATTTCAAAAGCTTTCAAGAGTTCTGAAACATATCACATATCACACATCAACATAGAATTACAAAAAGTAGAACTCATATAAAACGTAAACCAATGCAAAAAATAATAATAATAATAATAATAATAAAAAAAACTTATTATGTTTGCTCAACTGTATTTTATGCTGTATTTAGCAAAGTTTCTTTGCAACACTGCAAAATTGTAGGAATCTAAAAACACCTGAAAACCTTTGTAATTTTACCCTCCCTAAACTACCTATAAAAAAACGTGGTATTTGGTGACAAAAATAACTATTATAATATATATTTTTGTTGTTGTTGTTGTCATACGACAATCAAAGAAACAAATTTATTTTCTTTTATTTATTTACTTTCGTGTATTTTCTTTATTAATTTATTTGATTGTTTATATTTATTTATTTTTCCTGTGTAAAGTTGACTCCAAATATATACAGATTTTTGGTTACTTTAAAAATTTCAGTATGTCAAAACATTTTTAATAAGATAATAAAATATCATATAATACTTTAAATCGAGTTATTGCTCATTGAGACTTCAATACTAAATATATCTCTATACTGATGTTTGATTAGTACAGACATTTTATATACCAAAATTTAGTAACATATCACTGCATTGAAAAACTGAAATGACAGTATAGACGTATATTCATCAAAAATGTGTGTTTCTATATTATGGACATACTGTATAGTAGGATATTATACAGAATAATGAATATAAATATTACAAGTCCGATCGTATCACCGTCAGTGATTTGTTATTTATATTATAAAACATGCAAGCCATAGCTATATCGATTAACTCCATGTGTCATGTCAAAATATTGGAAAGTCAAATTCGATATTTATCTTCCTTGCTTCGTTTGACCATATAATCAAACTTTTTTTTTTCTTTCAATTTTGGGCATTCAATTATTTTTATATTGATATTTTTTATACACCCTGGTCAAAATAAGAACAGATATTTCTACAACTGGGTGCACCCCTTTTTCTGAAACAATTTTTTCCTTATAAGCACCAAACATTTCTAGGTGATCAATGTAATATTAAAGTTAATACGTGTCAAATTTTATTTCTATAACTTGATTAGAATCCTAAAATAGGGGGTGCATCCGGTTGTCATAACCTCTCTTCTTATTTTGGTCTTGGTCTTGGTGTATATTTTTTTAGTTCTGTAAAACATTTAGGTTAAATTGTCCCCCCCCCCCCCCCTCTTTTTATTTTTTTGGTAGTATTATTTTGCAAGTAAATATACGCATTATTGAAATCTTTTTTGTTTTCTTTACAGTCGAACTGCAGTTGTTATAGGAAAAATATATACATAGTTTTTGATAAATATGGCTATTAATATATTATAACGCATAATTGATATAAAAGTTTAAATTTAACTGCGCATGCAAGTGTCACAATATTGTGTTTATTATTGAAGTTCAGATTTTTTTTTTTTTTTTCATTCAAGAATAATATTGAAAATTTGTAGAGCGATCTTATAAATGATAAAGTATAATATGAAATCAATCGTAGTCATTTTATTTCATAATGAATTTTTATTGGCTTATGGTCATTCAATGCAATCAGATAGAGACTTCAGTTGACGCAAATTTCTATCTACTAGATACATGTTATTCCCATGCCGACAGAATTTTTTTTTATCAAAATAACCGTACAGGATTTACAAAAAAAAAAAAAAAAAAAAAAATACAAAAAAATACAAAAAAATATATATATTATCATTATTTAATTTTTAATTTTCTAAAACTTCTATATGAATGGTCTTACATAAGAGTCATATTGTTTGCTTAAATAGGGAAATTATTTTGATGTAAAACGCTTTGAAAATCTCATTTGTTACCTCTCAAATTATGGGATGATAATTATATAATTCAATATTCTATGGTTTTATAATTCTCTTTCATTTCTAATTTGATTCTTTAGCCAAACATTTCATAAGTGTATAATATAACTAATCAAATTCTTTTTTTATTTGTTTCAGGTAAGCGGACTGATTTTTTTCGTTTTTAATTACTGTCATATCTTAGGGTGAGTAAAATTTATTTGTGATTTACTGTATAGATAAAAAAAATCATAAAATTATTACAAATTCTACCAGATAATAAAAATATAACCAAAATATTTGACAGTCAAATCATTTTTATGTTATATGATGACTCCACTCTGAGTTTTTATAATTCTCAGTAAAAAATATGTATATATATCTATATAAATATTTTTTAATAATTCTATATGATATAGAACGTGTAAAAATTAGAATTTATTAAAAAGCAACTGGAAAAAAAAAGAAGATAAAAGATGGTTTTAACGATGTACATAAATGAAATCCGCCAAACTAAATCAATGGATGGCGTTACTTGTCTTCCTTATAAACCTTATGGCGTTTCGTTTTTCCAACAGTGTCGTCCATGTACCAACTTTTTTGAATTTATTTTTACATCATTGTTATCAGCGTAATCGTATCTACCCACCGAAAAAAAATCGAAATTATTATAATTATTATTTAGTCATGTTGGTTGTCCGAGTGATTGTTTTCCTAATCAAAGTGACAGCTAGAGAGTCGGGAAAACCATTTCTTCCCCAACCCTCGCCACTTCCTGTCACACGTGCAGTGAGAACCAGCCGTCTCACTCAGTATTATTTTCTTGCAGAATTTTGTATGTTTGATTTTGTCAAGTTTTGTTCCATGATTTATAAATTTAAAATTTTATTCCACACTCTCTTTCTCTCTCTCGGTCTCTCTCAGCTCTCACATCGCACGCACCTGCTATATTATAAAATAAATATAATTCTAATTCAGTGATAATAACTGATATGGACACGTTACTTGACAAGAAATTTGATTTCTCATTTTTTTTATGCATTGCGAGAGAGAGAGAGATACATGGTATTTTTAATTTATTTTTATTATTATGTATTTTTAATAATTTGCATTTCTGTTTACTATTTTTTTCTTGTTGAATAAAACACGGAATGTGTAAATCACCTGATATTTATTTATGTCATAAGAAATAAATAATAACATCCAAAATGTAGATAATTTGTATCCAAGTTTTATTTTGTAAATTTTGTTTCATATAAAACTACGATTTCTCTCTCTCTCTCTCTCTATCTCGTGTTTAGTATGCGTGCACTTGATTTACTATATAAATATAAATATGTAATTCTAAATGCAATTTGTAGTAACTAATACACTTTTTTGACAAGAAAATAAAAAGACTCGATTTTTTATTCTATATATATATATATATATATATATATAAAAAAAGGGGGAACATATATTTAATAAGCAGGCCTGAGCTTTGAAGAACATCTGTTTTTTTTTTGTTTTTTTTTTCCTGTTATTCTAATAAATAAGAAACATAAAAATATTTTTGCAAATCAAAGGCTCTTTTATTGTGACTGTCCCTCTATCCAGGAAATGAACGGCGAGCGTATAATAAAATATTACTACCCTCCGCTCGACTATCGCAGCAAACATGTTACACGCTGTATCGTCTTCTTGTCGACTTCTTCAATCCTTATACTCAAAGAGAGAGAGAGAGAGAGAGAGAGAAATCATAATTTTATGAAAGAAAATGTATAACTAAAATTGAATATAAAAATAATAAAGATTTTGAATGTTATTATTATTGCTATTATAATGACATAAATGCAGCACAAAAAATAACGCATATTGCGTAATTACGTAATATATTACGTAATATATTTACACGGAAAGTATAAATTAAAATTTTTACTTTCCGTGTTTTATGATCGCAACAATATAAGAAAGCGAAAACTAACAGAAAAATAATGTATCAAAATAAAATAATAAATGGAGAATACTCTCTCTCTCTCTCTCTCTCTCTCTCTCTCTCACTCTCACACACAATCAAACAATCAATCTAAAAAAATTGAGTCACATTATTGCCTGTAGCGACTATAGCCAAATAAACTGTTTCAGTGTCATCACTGAATTTAGAATATAATATATTTAGTAAAGCAATCGCATGAGAGAGAGAGAGAGAGAGAGAGAGAGAGAGAGAGAGAGAGAGAGAGAGAGAGAGAGAACTTAAATTTTATGAATCAAAATGTCAAAATAAAACTTATATAAATCTAAATGTTGAATATTCTATTATTGCTGTATATCCGGACATAAATGCAGCACAATATGACGTAATGCGCGCAAACGTAGTTTATATACTTTCCATGTTTTATACAAAAAAATAAAAAAAAAGCACTTGTAAAGAAAAGTAAAAAAAAAAAAAAAAAAAAAAATCTTGTCAAAAATTAAAGAATATCAGTAATTACTGAATTTATTTTATTATGAATGAAATGCTATACATAATATATTATTATATATTATGATTTATGATACACAAATGCAGCATGCAATAGGTAAACATTTTCCGTGTTTTATTCTACAAGAATAAATTTACAAGTACAAGATTTATTTATTTTGTAAAAAAAAAAGTAGCAGTAATAACTGAATTCAGAATTACATATTCAACAAAGCAGCACACGACGCGAGAAAGAATGAAATTTTAATTTTGTGAAAGAACAAAATGTGACAAAACCAAACAGACAACATTTTGCAAGAAAATATAATATATATACTGACTCGACGACGGCTCTCACTGCTCGAGCGACAGGAAGTGGCGAGAGAAGGGAGAAAAATATTTTGCTTGGCCTTGTATTTCTGGCTGCCTACTTTACAGGCGTTCTTCTATTAAAAATATTTTGCTCAAATATTTGGAAAATAAATTTTATTTTTTTTTCGTCGCATCGCTTATTTTTTTGTTACACTTTTGGTGTAAATTTCAATAATATCGAGTAATTAGTTACCAAGTTATGATGGAATAAAGGTGCAATGTTATTGGTATAGGCTTTATATCGTTTTGGCACACCCTTAAGAAAGATGATAAGAGAAGGATTTTGACATCATGTTGAGAGAGAGAGAGAGAGAGAGAGAGTACAGATCATCCCCTGGGATTATATATTTTTTCTTGCTCCTATATTTTGCTCCTCTTTATAGTTAAGTTACAAGTTAGAATCCAAACTTTTACACGTAAGGTTGAAAATTATATTACTATAAAACAAAAAACGAGGTGTGAATTTATATTGATGTTCTATTCGTCTTCTCTCTCTCTCTCTCTCTCTCTCTCTCTCTCTCTCTCTCTCTCTCTCTCTCTCTCTCTCTCTCTCTCTCTCTCTCTCTCTCTCTCTCTCTCTCTCTCTCTAAGACATTGTCACGCCGTTGTCTTTTTCTTCTTTTGGACTAAATTAGATTTTGCTAGCATGCACCAAACACCCTCTCTCTCTCTCTCTGTCTCTCTCTCTCTGTCTCTCTCTCTCTCTCCTATATACTTCATATGCTTTTACTTGCTTGCTTTCTTCTAAAGATCGCGTAGAGAATAGGAATGTGTCTATTTTTTTTTAACTTTATAAGTTCTATAATATTTTTTTTATATAAATTTACTGTAAAATATGAGAAAGAAAAAAAAAAAAGTAGGTGTGACATGTTTTGTTGAATAGTTTATGTAAATTTTATTCTAAAAAAGAAAACTATGCAACATTTTTAGTTCTTGGTGTAGTTTTTTGAATTTAGCTATTTAAGATATTTGATTATATGTACTTAAAGACACATTTTAATCAATAAAATAAGTCAAAATCATGATATGGGATCATCATTTACTTATAAAGTAATTATCTATTATTCTTTTAACGCCAAAGCTGGGTGACAAATATTTAAAAATATATGCAATCCATTTTATTATTTCTATTGTTATTGATATGATATTGTTGATATCAAGAATTAATCGTATATAAACTCCATGTTTAAGAATTTTTTCAATCCCAATTTATGTGGCTTATTTATAAAAGCTATATTCGTATAACATACGTGTAATTTACACATATTTTTCTTTGTTAACTATGCAGTATCTATGTAACTATACAGTATTATGAGGGTCCAAATGTATATAATTTAGCAGTTAAAGGCGTATAGAACACCTTGAACAAAAAAGCTGTGTAATATCCTAACAAACCTGAAAATCAACGTTGATTTGGCCGGAGTCATTGATATCTAATTTATTTTCCATTCACAAAATGACACTGGTGGTCACTGACGTCACAGCTCGCCCGGTTTACGTGTGCTTGGACCAGGCGAGCTGTGACGTTAGTGACCGCCAGCGGCATTTTGTGCATGGAAAATAAATTAGAAATCAATGACTTTGGCTAAATCAACGTTGATTTTCAGGTTTGTTAGGATATTATACACAACTTTTTTGTTCAAGGTGTTCTACACCTTAAAGAGTATACGACAGCGATTGAAAACGATCTTTAATTTTAAATTTGGTGAAAGATTATTAGAGTAACAAACTTTATTAGCAAAAAAACGTTTGTTGAGAATTTTTTAAATTAAAAAAGAATAAAGATAATTTAAAAAACAGCATTTTGTAGAGATGAAATTCTATACTATATAATATGAGATTTTAAAGACGTTTTCTAAAAGCTCTTCTTATAATATATAGTAAATAACATAAACTTTCAAGGATGATAATAAGAGAAATAATTACGCTATAGAATTAAAACAATTTAATAGATATTAAATAATAATAATAATAATAATGAATAAATTTTTTTAAAAACTGTCTCTTTATATAAAAATGCAAAGAAATTAGAAAAACTAGAACATCTTTTCATAACTGCAAGCATGTAAGTATTATATAAATACTTTTCTCTGAAAGTGCAATGGAAATTCAAATAACTATATAAAAATAAATTACATTCAAATAAAGTTTCTCTTCCCATAGGTATGCATTACAGAAAAATGCAATTAAAATCTTATGCTGATTATATTGTATTCATTAATTCTTACGTAATTATATAGGAGGGCTAGATAGATAATTATTTATAAACATATTTTGTACTGAATTTTAATTATACTTTTTTGCTTTAATATTCATCCCCGAAAATCCATACTTTTTTTTTTTAACTGTATACATTTAATTGCATAAAACAGTGAATATGAATTTTTAAATATAATTTATTTATATTTTTATTTATAATTTATTTATAAGCATACAACATGCATATGAATATTAAGTTGAAAAAATGTCTTACTTAAATAAATAAATAATAATAAATAACTCTTAAGCAATGCAATTGACCTTATTTTTGTGTACAAGTTTTTCTTTTATATTGAAATGTAAAAAGTTTTTAAAAACATTTCTATACTCAAGTATACTTTTTCTTTCTGGTGGTTAATTTTAAACTTTTTTTTTTTTTTTTTTTTTACGTGCATTTTTACAGAATCTCATCTAGATATAAGAAAACTTTTCTTGTACATTTAAGATGTTTTTAATAATAGAAATTTTATATGAAGTTACAAGTTATAAAATAAATTGCAATAAAGTTTCAATTTTACCTTTTTTTTTTTTTTTTTTTTCCTACTTTTTTTTTATAGTTATTAAAGAAAAATTTGTATATAATATATTATTAGAAAGAAATTTTATTTTCTTAAGTAAAAGTTATAATGAGATACAACATCTCTGTATTACAATCAGCAGGCTTAAAAATGATCTTAATTTTAGTGTAATAAAATTATATACATATTATACTCTGGCGAAAACAAGGTCGTTCCCGCCAAAAGCTGTATCCGCGGTGCTAAACCAATCAGAGAGCGTGTTATAAACCTACTAGCCAATCACAGTTGACTTTACATAGTTTATTACACTGTATCCGCTCGAACTAGTATTGAGAGAAGTGTATATTATATAGATATCGTCGGGTTAGAGTACCCGGGCCTCTTTTGTCCAACCATTTAGATTACCTTTACTTATATTCTTCTTCTTCATCTTTTTTTTATAAGGTATAGAAATGGCGATTAGATTATAAAAAAAATAATAATCATTTCTTATGGATTTTGAGACAAGAGAAGTCAAAATTCGAAAAGTTATGGATACTCATATAATTATATACTATATAAAATTTTGAATTAAGGAAATGGGAAATTACGCCTTTTAGTTATGTTAATTTAAGTTTAATTTATAATTCAATATTTAGTGCAACAATTTTTTATTTTATTATTTTTCTTTTGCATTGAAATGTATTTACAAAATATAGTATTTTTCTTTTGCATTGAAATGTATTTACAAAATATAGACGCATTGATCAAAATATGTAATAGAGATATTATAAAGAAAAGACTCCTCTTGTTAATAATACCTATACATTTCAGATTTCTTTTTACAAATTCTAAATAAATTATTTTAATATTTGCAAATAATAATAAAAAATATATAATATAATAGACACAAAAATGTGAATGTTTGAATCAGACTTTCTTTTTTCTTTTATTTTCTTTTCCTTTTTTTTTTAAATTTTTTTTAATTTTTTTTTTTTTCATTTACGACGATTTAAAAACTTATAAAAGAAAACACCATCTTTTATATCAAAAAGTTATTATTATTGTCAAGAAGACGATAAAAACGTTTTTGCAATATAGAAAGTTCTTAGAAAATGGTTTTATTCGCTATATTTTAATTGTTTAATTAATTATTACGCTAGAAAATACTTTGTGAAGTTAAGAGAGAGAGAGAGAGAGTTAACTATTATTTGAACATAAGAAATAGATCTCACACGTAATAATAATATAACATATTAAAGGTAGCACTCAGTAAGCTTTATACTTTAATTCCCGCTATACTGCTGCTACATATATATATATACAGGGCCGGCTTGGCCATAAGACGAGGTCTGCGATCGCAGACCGGGCCAACGTCATTGCGGGCCAAGCGGGCCAGAAAAAAAAAAAAAAAAAAAAAAAAAGAAATAATGAAAGAAAGAAGAAGAAGACAATAATTTAAATTTACTCAAAAGTTTGCAGCACAATATAATAGTTTTTCTACTTCTACAGTTTATTTAATTCAGAGACAGAGCAGAGAAATGAAAATCTTAGTTATGCAAAAAAATTATAATATACGTAGTGAAAGTGAAAAATCTGATAATGAATCTGATCAGGGCCGGCTTGGCATAAGACGTAAGGCCGGGATCCCACGGCCCGGGCTTTTGACTTTGCGGGCCTTTTTGCTTGCTCTTAATTAGTAAAAAAAAAAAAAAAAAAAAAAAAAAAAAAAAAAAAAAAAAAAAAAAAAAAAGAGAGAGAGAGAGAGAGAGAGAGAGAAGAAAAAACAACTAAATAAAACCTTTGCCAGCATATTTTTTTTAATTTAATTTTGTATCATATGAATTTAATCTATGATGCATGCACACAAATTACTTGAAATGCGCATTTTTATTGTAACTAAAAAAAAAAAAAAAAAAAAATGCATTGAGATCATTGCAAGCCAACTAAATTTTTTTATGCACTTAGGCCAGCCAGGCATAAGGCCGTACAAGTTAATCCGCGGGCTCCTGGATAGGGACTTTGCTTTTGCGGGCCTTTGGTTCTGATGGAAAAAAAATCAATTAAAAAAAGTTCAAAGGTACTTTGAAAAATAGCTCACTTTTTTATTATTTGAAAAGAAGTGATATCATTTTTTTAATTATCAGTTTCAATTAAACCCTTCTTTTTAAG
The DNA here is from genome assembly GCA_949318235.1 of Ecdyonurus torrentis. Classification (NCBI taxonomy): domain Eukaryota; kingdom Metazoa; phylum Arthropoda; class Insecta; order Ephemeroptera; family Heptageniidae; genus Ecdyonurus; species Ecdyonurus torrentis. Next base: position 5,786,907 of record OX439136.1, read on the forward strand.
CCGTCGTATTTGCGTTTTTTTCAATACTTCTTGCACTATAGTATGTAAATAAAATATTATATTTTGGAAAGTTATTAAATTCATAGCCCTATATTTATATTTTATTTATATTATTTATAAAAAATTTATTTATTGTTAAAGATATATTTCTAAACACGAGATGAGCCCGTAAATGACTCGTTAAAAAAAAAGCATTTGCAAAGAATACAAGATAAAAAAAAAGGATAAAACCTTTTTTTTTTAGTACAATATTTATAATTCTCTATAGCATGTAAAATCAATTGTTAATACTTAAAAATAATAATAATTTACAACTTTTGTCTTCAAAATAAAAATAAATTTTTGTATATAATGAGAATTGAGCCTTATTTATTTTTTTTTTTTGACACACAGGTTCAAGAGCTTTTTTTTTTTTTTTTTAATTTTGGCCTAAATATTGATTTCCCCAAGTAATGGCTCGTTTTTTTCAAATTTAAGCTCAAAATCAAGCTCTTTCAAGTCAAACCATTCGAAAAAATATTAAGTTATCTACACCTATAATTATAAATTTACAAATCCCTGATCTGCCCCCCCCCCCTCTTTTTTTCTTTTTTCCCCCATACTTCAATTAAATCATTACATTATAACAATTTCCTTCAATATAGTTTGTTTTCTATCATACATCAATTTTTTTGTCTAATATTTTTTTTAAGGTGGCCGAAGGTCATGTCATGTAGATCGTAGTATATGAAAATAATGTCATGGTTCAATTGCATACTTATTTTTCAATATAATAGTGTTATACATTATTTTAAAAAATGTGAAAAAATTAAAATTTAATTCAAAATTAGCGTAAAAACCAGTGCCAAGCCCCCTTTTAAAAAAATTTTTCGCCTGCGGCGCAAGCTGGGGGGCTGGCGCCCCCCAGACCCCCCAGCATATGCGGGCCAATTCCCATATTGCCAGACCGGGCCAACGTGCCCCAAGCCGGCCCTGTATATATATATATATATATATACCAGATTTTATTATTTTGCTTTTTGCTATACACATTATTATAGTCAAAGCTATACAGGGGTAATAAAAAGCAAATTATGAGGTATAAAATTAGTTAATTGGATTATTATGTTTTAATTTTTATTGCCTCGTATATCATATAAAATACCTACTACATATATATATTATTTACTTTTGTATTGCAAATACATTTTTTATAAAAACTATTATTTTATAGTTCATGTTTGGTTAAAGATTGGATTTATCTATACGAATGTATCGTACACTCAAAAAATTATTACTTAAAAGCGTAGAACACTTTGAACAAAAAACATGTCTAATATCCTATAACATACCTAAATATCAACGTTGATTTGGCCGCAGTCAATTATTTCTAATTTATTTTCATTTCCTAAAATCACAGCTGCGGGTTTCTGACGTCACAGCTTGCCTGTTTCCGCGCGCGTGGACAGCTGTGACGTCACAAACCTGCAGCTGTGATTTTGTAAATGGAAAATAAATTAGAAATCTTTGACTCTGGCCTAATCAACGTTGATATTCAGGTATGTTATAGGATATTAGACATGTTTTTCTTTGTTTAAGGTGTTCTACGCCTTTAATCTCATCTCATCTCTGTCTGTCTGTCTGTCTGTCTGTCTGTCTGTCTGTCTGTCTGTCTGTCTGTCTGTCTGTCTGTCTGTCTGTCTGTCTGTCTGTCTGTCTGTCTGTCTGTCTGTCTGTCTGTCTGTCTGTCTGTCTGTCTGTCTGTCTGTCTGTCTGTCTGTCTGTCTGTCTCTCTCTCTCTGTCTCTCTCTCTGTCTCTCTCTCTGTCTCTCTCTCTATCTCTCTCTCTCTTTGTCTCTTTGTTAAGAGTGTTTCATTATCAATTATGTAATTTTATTAATTGTAACCTTACTAATTGATTTTTACCTATTAAAGGCTAAAAATTTATTAATATGTTTTAAAGCAATATTCTTTGCTTTCAAACAATACGCTTTTGAAAATTTCTCTAAAAAAATTGAGTGTTCAAGATACTGTCAAAAAATAAGGAATATTAAATAAAAATGTTAAAAAAAATCGCCTTGTTATCTGGGAAAAAAAAATATATATACATGACATTAAATACTACCAAACAAGTATAATAACACAGAAAAAAAAATACTTTGTATATAATATGTAAATGACACCTTACCCTTTACTAGATAGCAATCAGTATAAAAAAACCTATGTATATACTGTGTATATAGGAGAGCAAAAGACACATAAAGTTAAAGTTTTTACTGCCGCGTGTTATGACGGTTTAAAATATTCCTCTACACGTCTATAATTTACCACCATACACACATAAAAATATTACATTTTTTTTTTCTTACATATTTACACGTAAAAATAAAAAAAAAAATAGATCTTTAAGTTTTTACGAATATATTTTTAAATTTAACATAATATAATGTCAAATATTTAATATTATATTATTAGCTTTTCGTCTTCTATGTTTTTTTAAAATGTTAATTTGAGGTGGGAAAAAAAGAGTCAACTCATTTTTCAAGGCCTCATTTAAAAAAAAAAAAAAAGTTTTAAGAAATTTTGAATTTATATTGAGTACATTTTTATTTTAATTGTTATACGCAAATGCTTTTAATATGTGTTAATTATTATTTCCTAGTCTTATTACATTTTGTATGTACAGTATGGAGATAAATAACAATTAAAATATTAAGATTAAATCAGTAGAAAAATAACTGTTGTAAAATGTATCCAATAAAGGCATGAGGTACATTTTATTAAAATTAAATTGTTGAACCTTATACTATATATTTATTGCCTTATAAAAAGTATTATATTATAATTTATCACATTTTAAGCTAATAGTAGACACAATCATTAAAAAAAGACTTCATGTTGTACACATCCATAGTTTTTCTATAACACGGCATCAGAATAAAAAAAAAAGTATTAAATTACGCATGTACTGTATATTATTATATCATGTAATTTCAAATATGAAAAATGATCTCTCTCTCTCTCTCTCTCTCTCTCTCTCTCTCTCTCTCCCTCTCTGTCTCGTATACTAAACTGTGTAAAAAGTCAGCTCAATTTTTCTTCGTATTTTTTTTTTCAATCATCATTACTGGCAGAATAAAAATCACCTTTTTTCTTTCCTTAAAAAAAATATTTTAAGAAAATGAGATGAGTAGTATAGAACATTTTACTGAATGATTCCCCTTATATATTTTAAATCTGCATACTTTACTGCAGTACAAAAAACCAAAGCAATCTAAAGGCCCAATGTTAAATTGCCGTATATATCCAAGTACCATGGAACTTTTTTTTTTTTTTCCAAGAACATTTTTTCCTCCTTTTATATATATTTTTCTCCCTTATTCTAAATGGAGAAAAGTAGAAATAAAAATGAAAAAAAAAAAAAAAAAAAAAAAAAGTTAAAGGAGAAAAAAACAGGGGGATAAAAAGAAAATATTAAAAGAATGAAAAAAATAACTAATGTAGTATATACGCAGTTATATATTATATATATATGTATAAAAAAAGAGAAATATTAGTACTTACATAATTATAATAAAGAAAGGAAAAAAATTAGTTTAAGTGGTATTTCTTGTTGTAAGGAGGAAAATTTAGGACCTACAGAGAGAGAGAGAGAGAGAGAGAGAGAGAGAGAGAGAGAGAGAGAGAGAGAGAGAGAGAGAGAGAGAGAGAGAGAGAGAGAGTTTTTTATACATGAATAAAAGAATTGTTATTATATATTTTTTATATATATAATATATAAAAAAACATTTATTGTATTGTTAAATTATGAGTATGCAAAAGATAAAAGAAAAAAGGAGGCATACATAGGGGTGAAATAACAAAGTTTTTTTTTTTTTTTTTTTCATTCTTTATTAAGTGTAAACTTGCGTTATTTGTGTCTTTTAAAAATACTTTTAAATGTTTTAAATATAAATATTATAACCACATTCTATACACTATAAGTAAATGAAATGTAAATTTTGTGGTATAAGAATAGTAATTATTTTACAAAGGAGAGGGAAATATTGCAATTTTCCATGAATGTATTACAATGAGAGAAAGAGGGAGAGAGAGGGAGAGAGAGAGAGAGAGAGAGAGAGAGAGAGAGCAATTATTGCAACTTGGATTTTAATACCTTTTTTAAGCAACAATACCGTAGCATAGGATAACTTTAGTTCAAGGCTGTAACTTTGGACCACTTATAAAATTGCTTTAACTTTGAAACTCTTTCAGTTTAAATGATAATACCAAGTTTGCTAAAAAGCCTGTGTAGTTTTTTTTTTTTTTTTTTTTTTTTCTGAAATTTGGGTATAATTGTTTTAAATTGAAATAGTTTCAGAGTTAAAGCAATTTTAAAAATGGTCCAAAGTTACGATCCTGCATGGTTTAAAGTTATCTCATATTCTACGTAATTGATTTATTCATTAATATAGTAAGTGTAAGTTATCCCCTCGTTATATAATATATATATTATATATATAATATATATAATATATATATATATATATATATATATATATATATATATATATATATATATATATATATATATATATATATATATATATATATATATATCACATGTAATTGGCTTTAAATATGCTGTATATGGATAAATAATATAAATAAATAAATAAATAAATAAATAAATAAATAAATAAATAAATAAATAAATAAATAAATAAATAAATAAATAAATAAATTATATTGTGTACATAATTATACCATTGCAATGAAAACCTTGCAAAAATTCATTCAATTCAGTACGTAAGTTTACAACCAAAATCATTTGGTTGTTAGTTTAGTTTTTATTATAAAAGATTAAACCAAATCGATTTGTTTAATTACACTTTCTGCTTTATATAACTACATTCTCCATGTGTTTATCTGTGCGTTTATTTAGTGCAAAACTTAAGTCTATAAAAAGTAAACACAAATAATAATAATAAAAGAGAATTCAAATATACGAAAAGAATGTTTGGTAAAGTAACATAAAAAAAAAAGTTTCTTTTCTCTAGTCTAATGTAATTTTACCCTATAAGAAAATCTGTTCTTTTTTTTATTGTATTTACTTAAGTTTAACTTTGGTCCAAAATATATACGGAAGCTGCAGTAAGGTAAGATCTTCATTAAAACTCTACAGAGAGGGTGAAACGTATATAAGAAAAAGAAATAAAGAAAGTTAGGGGGAGGGTTTTTACTTCGATTTATATATGTGAAACATTTTTACATGGGTGGCTAAATTAAAGTAAGAGTACGATATTTCATGAAGTTTTTGCTATGCAGTCAGTTGGCCACACGTTTTTATTATTGTCTTGTCATTTTGTATGCTAAATATTGACAATAGCATAATATATTTTTTGTTAATCAGTTCTGATAAGGAAGCAAAGCTATTCATTGTGTATATAGGTCTGAAGTGAATTAAAATAAAAGTATTGAACAATGAAAATGCTTAAAACCTGTTATATAACATTTTATAGATATCTTTTATTTGAGCTAATGTTTTATAAATTTTCAACGATTATTATTATTAAAAAAAAAAAAAAAAATGCAACTAGTATATCATATGAATCATGAGCAAAGAAAATAAGATTATATCTTAAAGTATGTATATTAAACGATTGCATTTTGTTCTTTATTATTTTCAATAGGAGTTATCGGTGAAACAAGTTTGGTCAAGCATTGGTAGCATTTAGAGTTTTATTATTTACGAGAAGAAAACTACTGCACTGACTATAGTAAGTGCCTTACTTTAGTAAGGCTGGAAAAAAAATGTAAATGAGGGAAACACTTTAACGTGGTTAAAGTTTTTGTAATTTTTCATAAACCCATTTCAAATTTTCTTAATTTGAATTTAAGTTTGAAATTTTTCAGTTCCTACTTTTCCAATGAGATAGGGGAAAAAATCAATTAATTTATTGTCATTTTATTTATACAAATAATAGTATTATATTATTTATAAATCAGCATAGGAAATTTATGCAGGTATAAATGGTTTTAGAGTAAAAAATAAAGAGTTTCATTGCTTTTAAACATGATTTTATATTATGAAAAAAAAAGTAATAGAAATCAGAATATAGAGTAGAACTGTAAAAAAAATTAATAACTTTTCATATATATAAACATGTGATTTTTTAATTTAAAATTTTATTTTTAGATTCTTAATGTTAACATTGCATGACACACACAAAAAAAATATACCTTATAGAAACTTATAAGTACAAAGAGACTGAAAAAATAGCTCATAACAAAGAATAATTATTAAAATTTTAATTTACTAGTCTTTTTATGTTATAGTTTACAATTTAAAAATCTGTCTTAAAACTATATATATAAATATACATTGTGTTTTGAGTTTTTTTCTGTCTTGCCTGTATTTTTTATAGCCCTCTCTCTCTCTCTCTCTCTCTCTCTCTCTCTCTCTCTCTCTCTCTCTTTCGTGTTCTTCGTTTTCTTATTGTAAGACAACTACTTTAAGAAAAAGTAAAAAAGAAACTGAAAGAAAGAAAGAAAAAGAAGAAAGGTGTTCAAGGTATACATAATTGAATACATAAATTTTCTATATATTCTCTACTCACTTATTTTCTCTTCAATTCTCTTTCTTCTTTTTCTTAAAGTTTAAACAAAAAAGAGAATTCATGATTTTACACTTTTCTTTCTGTATATAAGAATAAAAAATAAAAAATAAAAAAAAAAGTGAAAATTTTCTTTGTTTATAACTTATGTTATGTATGATGTGAGGTGCGGATCAGTAAAATTTCATTGTGATTTATCAAAAAAAAAAAAAAAAAAAAAAAAAAAAAAAAAAAAAGTTACCGCGGTGGGCTTTAAATTGGGATCCTTATTTCTACAACAACACTTTCTGTACAATTTAATTCCAGCAAAACATTCAACCAAATATTCAACCACATAATAAAATAAATCAGAAATGCATTATAAGAATGTTAAAATTTTATTTTTAATAGTTCGTTCATTGCAAGTGGTCCATTACATTGTATAGATTTAGCTCGAGATTTCAAATGCAGCCTGGTATAAAATATATTTTGCGCATTCATAATCCTGTGTATAATCTAAAACTATAATGTAGAATATGAAACGTTCAATGAAACTTAGTTTAATGAAGTTTGAATAACTATATTGTACAATTTTTTTTCTTTCTTAGAAATATATTTTTATTTCTTGGTGTAAAGCGATCTCATATATTAATCTTACTCAAACTAAGCAATTTTTATTTTCTTTTGTTGGTGTATTCGTTTTAAATATCTATAGTATACAATCTAAATCAGCTATGCATATTTAATATGTTTAAAATTTATTATGTAAACAAAATGCTCATTCAAATTAAAATAACAATTTAAAAGGTTTTCTTGCATGAAAACTATATACCCTTTATCATGATTTAAGCCAATCAATTGTGCTTATTATATTTACGCGCAGTGGTCATAATGGTACTAAAATTGTTATATATATATAACAATTTACACTAAAAAAATTAATTTGAAACTTAATATGCGGTTTAATAATTCAGTATTTTTCATCTCTCTCTCTCTCTCTCTCTCTCTCTCTCTCTCTCTCTCTCTCTCTCTCTCTCTCTCTCTCTCTCTCTCTCTCTCTCTCTCACTCTCCCTTTCTTTCTCTCTCTTTCCCATGATGAAGTATACTATGTATTATAATATTGTGTTTAAGTTTTAAATATAGCAACAGTGAAATCTGAGTGTGTGTATTTTATATATATATGTATTATATATAATAAAATGTTTGCGGTCAAAACTCTAAAGCATGCAGGCATACAGTACACTCCTTTTACAGTAAATAAAACAAGAAAATAATTACTCTATATACGCAGCAAGGACTAATTTAAAACTCTTTTATGAGTAACTGAGTAAACAACAACAACAAAAAATTTTAAAAATATATATAATTAAAATTTCTTTTCTTTATACCATATTTATATAAAATTTACTTTACTTTTATATAAATAATAGTTGTACTTTTTGTATGATAAACATTTAAAATTTTAATTTCTATGTGTATGACTATATAGAGAATTTATAAAGAATTTTATAAACTTTTTTTTAAAGATCTTTCAGAGCAGTCTAAACATACTATGATTTACTTTTTACGATTTTTTCTTTTAATAAAATTATTTTCTTGAGGACTTTTTTTTATTTATTTTTATTTATTTATTTATTTGTCAACCAAAAACAGGCTTGCGCCCAATACATTGGCGGTACACTCAGTACAAATAATCAAAGTATTACAATTAAATTAAAAAAAAAATTATAATAATAATAATAACACACGCATGCACATATACATTAAATTTGGATTAGAAATTAGGCATTAATACCATAATCATTGCTTTTCCACATTCCTATAATACAAACTTTTTATTGTATTACAGGAATCATTGAAAATATCAATGTTTATGTTATTGCATAATGTTGTAGCTCTTGTTATAAAAGCATTTTTGGTCATATCGTTAGTACAGGTAGGAATTCTAAATAGAGATTGATTTCTTAACATTTTTTTAGGGACATGAAAGTTAATTTGGGATACAGACAGTGAATCATCAATTTTATTGCATAGTATATTTTTGAGAAAAACAATGTCATTTAAATTACGTCTTTTTTCAAGTGTTAGTATATTTATGCTAGTACATGTTTGTATACATAATTATCACTATTATATTCCATCTTTGATTTTGCCTGAAATTTTCTAACAAATTTTCTTTGTATAGATTCCAATATTTGGCTTTTATTAACGTGACAAGGTGACCATACGGGGCTTGCATAGTCATGAGTTGATAATATAAAGCTTTGATAAAGAAGTTTATAAGTACTTGCTTTAAATATATGCGTATGGCGATTAATAAAACCAAACATTCTCATAGACTCCTTCCTTTTTTTCTTCTTCTTCTTCTTCTTCTTCTTTTTTTTTTTTTTTTTTTTTTTTTTACATAATATTTGATATATTTAAAAAAGCATAAAAGAGAATGTTTAGACATTTTACTAAAAAATTGATTTCTATTAGCACATGCATGGAAATAAATTAAATAAAGTTTTGCATCGCAACTGAAATCTTCATCAGATTGCATTATATGCATGGCCAATAGAAATATATTATTTAGTTGAAACACTACGCACAATGCAACGCATATTTTTCTCAAAAGTATGGTATAAAATTATAAACGCGAGTTTTTGAATGATTAAATATATTATCATAATTGTGTGTATTTTACCTGTATGACATGCTTAAACATTATGCTTGCAAGAAAAAAAAAAATAATAAAATAAACCTAAATAGATCACCTACACTTCCTCAAAAGTCATGTGTAGTTTATACTTATATCCTAAAGAACATTTTTTTTTTATCCCCCAATATTAAAATCTTATGCAACTTAAATATTTTCATGATGAATGATTGAATTTTAACTTTTAATATATACTGATGCAGTCATAAAGATGCACTTCATAAGTATTCAGTATTCTAAAACTTTAATCTATACTGTGTATATTGAATTTAAGACTTATATTAATTTTAATAATTATATATACAGTTTCTATTAGATAATTGGTACTCGATTATTCTCACCTTTCACCTTCACCTTGAATTAAGTAGGATTCTGGTGTTGGTTTTAAGAAAGAAGAAAGAAAAGAGCACAATAATTAATAATAATTCTATACGTAATATATATATATATTATATATATATATATATATATATATATATATATATATATATATATATATATATATATATATATATATATATATATATATATATATATATATGATTAAGTGTGATTTTTCCAATCCCCTCTCGATTAGTTTCATCTTATTTTATTCACAATTTTATATACAAAAAAATGGTCTTCTAGTGTTACATTACGATGATTATATTCATAAATAAACTTCTTTTTTTTTTCTAAAAAAATATAAATCTTCAAAAACAAACAAAATCAAAATAATACAAAATCAGTGTTATAATTTTTTTTTTTCCTGAACCAAATTGAGATATTTACATCAGTATATAAAAACTGATGATTTTTTTATTCAAATATAGATTACAACTTTATTTTAACATTCAATATTTTTTCTTTATTCAAAGCTTTAGGCTATGAAAAAGGGTTTCAATCAAAAAAAAAAAAAATTTTTCTTCTTTATAACACTTTGATGTCTACAAAAGCAAATGGAATGAAAGTTTAGTTTATACAAAGAAAAAGTTCCGACTCTCTCTCTCTCTCTCTCTCTCTCTCTCTCTCTCTCTCTCTCTCTCTCTCTCTCTCTCTCTCTCTCTCTCTCTCTCTCTCTCTCTCTCTCTCTCTCTCTCTCGTCACTCCAGGTAAATAAAGATATACAGGGGGTGAGAAATCTTCCATATGACGTATATACATTATATTAATGATACCTGAAGCTAAATTTGTATATATATATATATATATATATATATATATATATATATATATATATATATATATATATATATATAAATTTTGAATATCTAATAAAAATGTTAATTGATTTTTTTCTTCTTCTTAAAAACCATAATATAAAAGTTATTTATATGTATATATTTTTAATATAGAGATATAAATGATTAATGATTGTTATTATTTTCATCAATATGTCAATTTTAATTGTTTATTTATGATAATGGAATATTAAATTTCTTGTGTTATAGAATATTATATGATTTCCTTTCATAGAGTAAATTCTTTTGCCTGTTATTATTTGGATAACTTCATCATTCTTTTTTGTTTCTATTTATATTTTTAGAATCATTTTTTAAAATTCTTAGTTAGATTAAAAAGATTTTGGAATTTAACTCAGTAATAATAATAAGACAAAGTGAACTAGTTCGTCTGTATGCAAAGTAGGGTATATATCACCCTTGTAGCTTCCAAAGGGCGTACTTGCATTTTAAGGTCGTCTTGCAAAAGGCGTACTTGCATTTTTATTCAGTACCACAAAGAGCGTATACTTGCTTTTGGTTTTACATAATGTTAAGCTTATTGCAGATGCACGTGCTGCATCGAAAGTAGCCAAATGCAAAATGTTCTTTGCAAAAAAGTTTCCAAATGCAAGAAAAAATGCGGAAAGTCCTTACCTGTCGATAAGACAGTGTCTTGACTGGGACTGGGATTGGTGTATAGCACAATAACACAATATGGCAAGCAAAAAAAAAAAAAAAAAAAAAAAAAAAAAAAGTACGTCCTTTGGATGCTACAAGGACGATATATGATATGAATTTTTTATCAATTAAAATCAAAATAGTACATTTAGTTGGCGGTTGTGACGTCACGCGTACACCTTTATTGTTATGGAAAATAAAATTGTTGCTATACACGTTTAGTGACATATATTAAAAAAAAAAGAAAAAAAAAGTGGCAAACGAAAAAGCACAAAAAAGAAGAAAAAAGAAAGAAAAAAGAAAGAAAAGAAAAGAAAATGATTTTTATTTATTTATTTTTATTTTGGAAGACTAACAGTTTATTTTATAATGTATATATTGCCTGTAGAGGTAAAATATCTGAAGATTATGCAAGTGTTAATAAACTGCACTATATCATATGATCAGTGGTATATAGATGCGAGAACTCCACCGATATTTTTTTTGTTTTTAGATTAAGAAAGGACTTTTGGAACTATTCCTATATATATATTTTCTCAATAATATCTACATAAAAGTAAAAGCTTCTGTGTTTGTATGAATATTGTTAATATTGTAAAGATAAGTTGTAAAAAATGCACTCGATTTTGTTCAATTAAACATTATAGCTACATCACCACCCAATGCGCAATGCTTTTAGTATATAGGTAAATTCGACAACAAATTACAAAACAAAAACACAAAGTATAACACAAAGTAACAGTGCTTTGTATACGCTGAATTATTAGAAGAATATTTTTAAATTTTTTATTTAAAAATTGACTTTTTTTTTTTAATCACAATTATGATTAAAATGTTATTGATTATATTTATATTATGTTTGAAATCCTTGAGATTTAGAAAATCAGAAGCAAAATGCAAGTAATATAGTTGTTGTTGTTTCCAACCTAATTTTTAAAAGATTTAAAATTTTAATCAGATGATAATTAGAGTTACTCATGTAGAAATTTCAATTTCTATAATTAGATGTCGAAAAGTCAGTTAATTTAAATATCATTGCTGTTTGACTTTCGAGTAACATTTTTTACGCATACAATGAAGATGTACAACTAAAATTTTGTCATAAAGAGAGAGAGAGAGAGAGAGCGAGAGAGAAGAATCCATTGACGTTTATATGTATTTTTTCCTTTTAAATCTTTTGCATACAATTTTTTGATGTAAGTATGTACTAGAGTATGGTTAAAAAAAATTGCAGCTGTTCATAACGATTTATCAATGGGACTCTTTTTTCTCTCTCTGTCTTTCTCCTTTCCAAAAGAGATCCCAACATTTTTTTTTTCTGCCTCTAAAGAGTTCTTTACGGATGGAAGATTTTCTTTCACGCCCATTTGAAAAAAAAAAAGTTCTCTTTTATATTATATTTTTTATGTGTGTAAAAATCTTCAACATATGGGTCTTTTTTTTAATATATTTTTTACCTTTTCTTTGTTATAATTTTTTATATCATACCACAATAATATTTTCCGTGTGTATGTGTTTGTCAATACTCGTTTACTATATTATTTGTTACTTTATATAAAACGAGGGATAAAAAATATATAATATAACCCTTTTTCTTTATATCCAAACCTGAAATACGATAATAATATATATAATGATTATAAAGGGGATATTTAAATTGTTATATATTTTTTATTGATCTGTTTACGTATTACATGAAACTCGTGTTCTAGTACGTGTTTTTTTTTTTCTCTTCTTTTATACGAGGAGAATCAAAAACGTGAATATTTCTTCTTCTTTTTTACGTAAATTACTTTCTTTTTTTTTTTTTTTTTTTTGTAGATTGTTATTCTTTATTATTATGTTAATATGTATTATCATGATTTTATTCGGTTTATGATACTTTATAGGATTTTCTATAGCCTATAAATGTGAAGTTTCTCTCTCTCTCTCTCTCTCTCTCTCTCTCTCTCTCTCTCTCTCTCTCTCTCTCTCTCTCTCTCTCTCTCTCTCTCTCTCTCAAAAGTTCTTAGACAACGATTGAAGAGCTTAATTAACATATAATAGTTATCGCATTTTCAGGTGTATGTTCAACTAATTAGATAATTGTCTTTATCAGAAAAAAAAAATCTCGAAAGGTCTAGAAGTATAAGCCTGACTACATATATTACACATCTAACCTCACAAAACAATTAATTACTTAATTTAATGTAATCCATAAGAGATATGTTTTCATATTGAATTTTAATATATCATGGAAAAGAAAATAAGACAAAAAAAAAAAAAAAAAAAAAAAAAAAAAAAAAAAAAAAAAAAAACACGAAATACCGTACCGTATGCCAACTATATATTGAAAAGTATTATACAGAATACACTCTCATATTTTAGAGTATACATGGAACAATAAAAAAAAATCTTAATTTTTAATATCCTGAATCAATGCTTAATATGAAAGTTATTATTATTTTATATATTGATTCGTACTTTTGGGATAAGATTACTTCTATTACGGTTTTAACTATTAACGTTTTAAATGAGATGCAATTTCTTTTGCTTTCTCGTTCTCTCGCTCTCCCTCTATTTTACTTAAAACATACCTTTAATTTTGTTACGCTAATGTATTTAATAATTACGTGTATACACTATACACATATAAATCGTCCCCCGCACGGTAGTAAAAAAAAAAAAAAAAAAAAAAAAAAAAAAAAAAAAAAAAAAAAACTATGTAGCAGAAAAAAAAGTTTGAAGGGGAAAAAAAAAAGGCTTGAAATGTTTGTGTTTAGACAGATATTTTACACCATACGACAGCTCACGACTCGAATAAATTTACTTTCTTTTAAATAACACATTTCTCTCGAATGAAATGTGAATGCTTATCATTATCATCTCTAGTATTAATCTTTTTTCTTTATTTGTATATATACATAAAAAAAAAGACATCTTATTTTAGAAGACTTATTTTAAATCTTAAAAAAAGTATAAGACTTTTTAGTTATCGTTTATAAATAAGATTATACAATACTGAAATGAAAATAATTTGATATGGTTTAAATCTATTTTTAGTAAAAAAAAAAAAAAAAAAAAAAAAAAAAAAAAAAAAAGATGTGCTCATATATATATATATAATATATATATATATATATATATATATATATATATTATATAATATATATATAATATATATAATATATATATAATATATCATATATATATATATATATTTTTTTCTCACAATAATAACAATTGGGCGGTTAGTGAATTTGGTACTATAAAATACAGTCCCGAGAAGCTATGAAAGCTTCAATTGTTTGAAAATCGATCACTGTACATGCAATACAAATAGTTCGACATATTCTGGGCGATTTTTCAAAAAGTCAACATCTCCAACATTCATAAAAACTCGAGTCTGTATACTTCACAAACACCTTCGCTCAAAGGCACGATGTGTTTTTGTTAAAAAAGGAAGAAAATAAGGGCATAATAATATAATAATAATAAAATACGAATTGCTCTATCTGAAAACCAATTAAATATATAGAAAACAGATATTATTATATCTTATTATATTTAGCCATAAGCTAAATAGTTCTGATTTTTTTTTTCTTAATAAAATAAATACGTGTAATGTTATTTTCCTAACAAAGAAATAAGAGAAAGAAAATTTAAAATTTATTCACTGTACCTTTCAGATAAAATTTTCCCACCAAAAATTGTGGAATTAAACATTAAAAAGTTATAGGTTTAAAAAATGTAATTGGAAAATTATTTCCATTTTTTTTTTTTTTTTTTTTCAAATTGCTTTTGGCTTGGAATATACTTTTTGTTTTTGTTTTATATGTAATATTATATTATAGAATTTTTTTTAATGCTTCGACAAGTTATTTCATTTTGTGTGTGTGGTATTTACTATAAAATAGCTTTTGCATGTAAAAAATATTTTATGTTCCAATTTTTATGACTGAAACGTGTTTTTTTGAAACATATTCCCCAAAAAAAAATCAATAATAAAAATATGTTGTTTGCTGACTACATTTTTGTTTTTTTAAGTATAAGTAATGGGACATTAAAAATACATAACATCATTTTTTTTTCTATAAAAGTGGTCGATTTTTTTTTCTGTGTATAACCTCTATGCACATAAAGTCCATTTTTGGTATCCTATATAACAATAAGAATTAAAGCTATTTAGTTAATCTTATTCAGTTTCGTATTAAATTTTTTTTCTCACAAAATTAAAAAGTTGAACCATTCAAAAATGGGAGGTTAATCTTTGTATGGGCTTATATATTTTGTTTTTCTTAAAATCCTTTATAAAGCGTTTTTTTTTTTTTTTTTTTTTTGACTATAATAAGTTATGCTGTTTTTTCTTTTTTTTTTTTACTATAATAAGTTATGCTTTTTTTTTTTTTTCAATAAATATAAATATTTAATATTATTCATTATTTTTTACTGTGATGAGATGAGCTATCATTTTACTATCCCGCTTGTGTATACGAATGAAGACTATAACATAACCGGAACCACATTATTTGTAAAAGATTAAAATTGTTCTAAAACGTACTTCCGGTTTTATTCTTTCACCAGCGGAGAATGTTTTGTTTTTTTTATCATTTATCATGCTCATTGCATTTTGGATCTTTTTTTACTATAATTATGCCCTTCTATTACGTATTATTATATAGAGAATTTTTTTTGTCCATTAAATATTATTAATCCTGATACACAAATTTTCATATTAATAAAACTTTTATCTTATATTAAAATGACTTAACTATTTAGCATATTTTGGTTTAGTTTTTAGTTTCAATGAAAAGTAATCGACCTCGACATAATGTGAATAATATTATATTTTTTTAAACTCCTTTATTTAAATCAACATAAATTATCATATTAAAAAAAAAAAAATAGAGAATTGAATTAATATTTAATTTTTCACACAAAGCGAATGTGTCATTTGAAGAGCCACGCCTATTTGACATGAAACTCTTTGGAAATATCAACCCCCTAGTGAGAACATAACCAAAAACTTTAGCACACAACACATATCAAAGTATGGTATATATATATATATATATATATATATATTATATAAGAGAGAGGAAGGAGGGAAATAGAGAGAGAGAGAGAGAGAGTATATCATATAAATGGGCGATATTCTTGAATGTCAATATATCGATTTAACAGCTCAGTTTAACGTAAAGAGAATTTTGGTTTTACAATTTTTTTTTGTAAGCTATAAAAGTTATAATGGCCATAATAATATTTAAATTATTATTTATTATACTGATTATGCATATTTTAAACTATGTATAGCATAAACAAATTCAAATATACACATGAATATGCAAAAATTGATTATGCTCTCTATAACATGATAATTATTCAACATTTCTGAATTTAATTTCTTTTTACTAGATTAATTAAAGTTGCTAATAAGATGATATATGACATAATTATCATTATATGAATACATACCTTTTACATAATTATCATTTCCTTCTATATTTCCTAACTATTTTTGCAATTCAATTGTATACAGTGTATTATATAATATAAGTACTTAAAAAATCCAATACCTAAAAGAAAAAATTGTATTCTGAAACATGATATTTAGATGAGATGTCATACCAGATTAAACCAATAATATCAATATTAAATTGCTATCTATATTACAATCATTTATAAATAAGAAATATTATATGTTATAGATATATAGGTGACAAAGATTTCCGATATATATAAAATCTGATATACATAAAAAAAAAATCAATAATATTATATGACATGATATATAAATATATATAGCACAAAAAGATAAAATCAGATGCGTATTTCCTTAGGGTACCTTATTTCTCTCTCTCTCTCTCTCTCTCTCTTTCTCTCTCTCTCACTCTCTCACTCTCTCACTCTCTCACTCTCTCACTCTCTCATTCTCATTTTAGAGATATATATACCACAAAAAAGTCAATATTATAAGACAGATCAAAAGTTCAGAAAAAAAAAAACTTTCTGTTGTGACTCATTTTAAGAGTCCATGGGTATAGTAAAAATCGTTTTTTCCCAACTTCATACTGTGATATATTTTCATCAATATAAATTCACATACTTATATTTAATATAAAATATATATGTTAAAATAACCCTTATGTAATATAATTCTGAAATTGAAATAAGTGTATTTTTTGTGACTCCCTCTTTTTTTTTTTAGTCGGGTTTTTATTATTCCTATTGTTGTTATACTGAGCCACAAAACAGTACGAGAGTGTGTGTGTGTGTGTGTGTGTGTGTGTGTGTGTGTGTGTGTGTGTGTGTGTGTGTGTGTGTGTGTGTGTGTGTGTGTGTGTGTGTGTGTGTGTGTGTGTGTGTGTGTGTGTGTGTGTGTGTGTGTGTGAGAGAGAGAGAGAGAGAGAGAAAAGAGCATTATTATTATTATGAACAATCTACTTCTTTTTTGTCCCTATGGGGGTAACATACTATACTCAGTGAGTACATACATATAAAATAATCTTTTCTATGCTCTCTCTAATCATATTCTCTTACTCACAAAAGTATATTATTAAATTATGTGCCTTGATTTTTATTGATCATATTATTATCTGGTAGTGGCAATTGAATTACATATATAAATATATATATATATTTTTTTGAAGGATGCGTCATGGGTATAGTAAATATATATATATATATATTTTATATTATAGCCACTAGCCAGGGACCTTTTTTATCAATTTTAAGGGTTTTGTATTAAAAAAATAATAATAACATTATGTTATTACTTTTTTCTGGATATACTTTTGCTTAAAATGTAATGTTTTTAATTCAAATTTTTATGCAGATTGAAAAGTAGTATAATACAAAGCTGCGATACTTTAAAACTCATGCTCACTAAATAAACATTTCGTGCATTGTCACTAAACACCCGTATACACATCAAAGTTTTATAATGCGAGTGCCTAAAATTATCCAAAATTTGATACTAGAGATTAAGCATTTAAAAATTTATATATATATTTTTTTACCGCAGTGAATGTGTACTCACTATATATACCAGTGCATGCATGGGTATAATGTCTATACTATAGTGAAATGGGAATGAGAGTGTTATATATATATATATATATATATATATATATATATATATATATATATATATATATATATATATATATATATATATATATATATATATATATATATATATATATATATATTATATTTCAGTTGACACCATTTAAATACTAAGTTATTTCCATATGCCATTTTTTTTTTTAAGAAATTTTAAATAAAAAATAAAAAATATATTCAATGCATTTTAATTTTTAGACTGTATGAATATGTTAATTGTATGATAAACTTGCATCAGCTGTGGCTGTCATTTATTATTATTTGTGTTGAATATAATTCTGCCGTTCAACACACTTAACTCTTTCAGTGTCGCATATTTTCGTGTGCAATTTGAAAAAAAAAAAAAAAAAAAAGTTAAATAGTTTTCATTATATCTGTACTGTTTTTTATTGTGCAAATACTAATTTAAATTTTATTTGTTTGTTACAGGTAAGATTATCAATATCCTCATGATGCACTTCATCCAATGTCCTTAAATATTAAGCAAGTATTATTTTCATTGGTTTTCTCTGTTAACTTCTTATAGTTTTTTTTACACACTATAATAAGTAAGCATCACCGCTAATAAGAATAATTTTTTTTTTAATTGGCCTAAAACACGTAAAAGTGTCTCTAAACTTTCTCTGGATCCATTCTTCGTTTAAACGCGTTCTCTAAAATTATATCAATATAGTGTTGGATAAAAAAAATAGTAATAATAAAATTGCAATATGCTAAAGGCTTAAATTTTTCCTTTTCTCACAACACCTGTGATATGAGTCAAATGAAAAAAAAAAAAAAAAAAAAAAATCAACGTGGTGGTGTCTAATTCATGGATAATAAAAGATATGATAATTATCAATCTAGTATTCTATAAACGTTAAAAAAAATATATATTATATTACCAGGGCTTTTATAATACCCACAAAATGTATTACAAATACGACAGTTATAAATAATTATACATATTATCACAATACATAGAAAACACAATGATCAAGGATTGTATGATAAGAAGGCTTCAATATTTCAATGAGATTCAGAAAACAGCTTAAACGTCTATTAAAAGACAATTAAAAAACTTAAAATAAAAAAAAATCAAATCAAATCTCTTGACCGTTATATAAGGGAGGAAATAATGATTATATATGCAACGGATAAAAATTGTCAAACTTTGTAATTCAAATTTTTGCATCCGGATGACTCAATTTCTTTTAATTAATAAATATTGATGTTTTCATAATAGTCGTATATCACTGGGAGAGAAAAAAAAATCTCCATCACTCGTCCATCACTAAATCCATTTTCAGCTATTTTTTGTTCTAGAGTTTGTATATAGTGACACAAGCTTATGTTATATATACTAACATAATTATAATACACACACACACACACACACACACACAGACACACACACACACACACACACACACACACACACACACACACACACACACACACACACACACACACACACACAATAAATGTATTTTGAATAATAAAGATTGACCTCACATAGCAATTTTCACTATATTAAGTAGAGAACAATAGATGGTAAATATACGACAGTGGCAGCGACATATACATACACTTTATTCAAATTTATAAACAATACGCTTGTGTTAGCTCTGTATTATATTTATTATATATGAAGAAGAAAGAAAAAAAAAGTCATATACCGGTGGGCGAAAATTCGTAATACCTGTCTACTAAAATGGTTATTTACGCTATGTCGTTTTATATTTAGCACCCCTTGTATTTTAAGTTCTTTTTATTGTACGTTGTTTTAACTTTTTATCTTATTTATAGTAATTTATTATGATTTTAATTTTGTGATAACTGTTTTTATTATAGATTTAATATGGTTTATATAGGAATTAAAGGTTATTTACAAATTGATATCATTTTATATGAACAATTCGTGAAATTATAAATTTAATTTATACTGTATAATAGAGCAAGAGAGAGAGAGAGAGAGAGAGAGAGAGAGAGAGAGAGAGAGAGAGAGAGAGAGAGAGAGAGAGAGAGAGAGAGTTTTTTAAGATCTGCAAAATATTTATTGTTATACATTATATACTTATTTATTTAATATTTATTACCGATAGTTACA
Organism: Ecdyonurus torrentis; assembly: GCA_949318235.1. Classification (NCBI taxonomy): domain Eukaryota; kingdom Metazoa; phylum Arthropoda; class Insecta; order Ephemeroptera; family Heptageniidae; genus Ecdyonurus; species Ecdyonurus torrentis. The sequence continues at coordinate 5,807,233 of OX439136.1, forward strand.
AATTAATTCATAAATTAAAATCAATTATTTTATTTATTCATTTGCATATGTACAGCTCTGGCCAAAAGTTTGAGAACGATATGAAAGTGATCGGGCAAAACAGATGAGTCATCAATGCAGGTTCCTTTTTTCCTGACTATATCGATAGTATGTGAATCTTTCCCCTCACCTCCTCCTTTATGTTTGGCTATCTGTTGTGTCCAGTTTTGTTATCATGTTTTTCGATCAAACAATCACACAGAATGTGGTGATTTCTATTTTTACCTATGAAACTCACAAAATATTGTCTTCTTGAGTTTTATTTTTATATAATATTCCTTACATGAAGCAAGAAAAAAAATTATAAATTATTAAAAATATTCAATAATTATATGAATATAGTTTTACGATGTTTATGCTACTTTTTATTTAATGGGCATATAATAAAAAAAATTATTATTTTATCTTTTTTTAATTAACTAATTTATTAATTGTAATATTTAATTTTCAAGCAATTTGATTTGATATCTAATTTTATCTTCTGTTCTTCTTTTCTCCCGCATAAACAATCATCCCTTTATTGCATCATTTGAATTATAGAATAAAAGTTGTTTCATTTAAATAATTAAGCTTACTAATTTTTTTATAAAGTATTACAAATATTCAATAACTATATGATTACAGCTTATGATATTTATGCCACTTTATATTTAAGGGATAGGGCTATATTTAAAAATCAATAATTTTATTTCACTATTTTTTTAATTAACATATTTATTAATCAATATATTTAGTTTCAAACAATTTGATTTTATATTTAATTTTATCATCTGTTGTTGTTTTATTCCCCCGCATAAACAATCATCCCTTTCCGTCTTTTTAATTAAAGAATAAAAGTTGTTTCATATATATAATTAGTTAATGAATTATAGCAAACTATTTAATGAAACAAATTATATATGAAAGCAATTATTTGTAGAAATTAATTAATTGATTTAAAAAAAAAATTTAAATAATGCAAGATAATAATAATATAATAAAAATATAGGCCTATCTATATAATATCATAGTATTTTTACCAAGGTTGATATTATATTATAATATATGGTAGACATGCCACTTTTCGGCCACTTAAGGATCTTGTTTGATATTATCACCATATTTACAACCAAATAATATATTTCTGTTCAAATCATCCATTCAGCTGGTTAAAGTAACACCTTACTAACATAATCATATAAAAAAATCGTTGGTTTTAATATTCAATTAATTACGAGGACAGTTTAAAGTTCGATTTTGTAAATGCTCAGTTTTCGGCCACTTATGCTACTTTCCGGCCACTGAAATTTGACTTTTCGGCCACCTTACGTTAGGAACGCACATTCGCAAGCTGTTTTCTAGCATGTTTGCGCACGATTAATTTTTTGTTTGTTTGTCAAATCATTAAAATGAATTTATTTATTGTGTATGTTAGGAAAAAATTAGCATGTTGCAATTATTTTGGTCGCTATAGCGCTTTAAATTTGCTAAACACAAACCTAACGGCCACGCGTGGCTACTTTTGAAATTTTTTATTGCTGGAGCTGTTTATTTAGGGGCATGTTTGATAGCCTGATGTCACTCTCAATACAACATTATATGAAATAAAAATAATAAAACTGTTCCCACAAATCTGAGTTGCGATAAAATCGACCCATAAAATGGTACACGACGCCCGGGCTTAGGCGTACTTTTTTGAAGTATTATAATAAAAATAAAAATCATGACTTTGGGGGTTTTAATATTTGAATTCTACAGTGTATGAGGAACATTTCTGTACATTAAAAAAATTACGTATTTTTTTCTCCCTTTGAAGAAAAAAAAAAGTTGCAATTTTCACTTAATAACAAATGATGGGTTGGGGATTTTTGGACCGTCTTTGGCAACGACTTATGGTTCTCAGAACTGTTTTCTTATTTTTTACTAAAACTATGTTGTCCCCAGAGCAAGTTCAGGTGATCAAACCTGATTTCAAATCTACAGTTTTGCCAGGAAAAAATATTGAACTTAGCAAATTAGGTGGCCGAAAAGTGACACCGGTACGAAACATCGTGTCCACTTTTCGGCCACTTTTATATTCAGTCTTAAAAAAATGGGCTAAGGCCAACTTAAGATTTATGGTGGTTAATACGTAGCTCAGATACTATAGATTCAGTGGTTTTGAGATGGCTGTCAAGAATTTGTAACTAGACCCTTATTTTCCTGAAGTACTGATCTGAAGTTTTTGCATAACATTAGAAGAAGCGTAAATTTTTGCAATTTTTAAGTTCTCGCCGAGTTAATAATTTAATAAAAAAAAATCCTATGAGGCTAAGCATTTCAATTTCTAACACAGTACTGGCTAAGGTTTTCTGGAGCTAATTATACAAAAAAATTGTCCGTGGTCCATTTAGATTTTTTATTATAGGCTTTCAAAGTTCAAAGTGGCCGAAAAGTGGAAGTGGCCGAAAAGTGGCATATCTACCATACCTTGCATTTTAACAAAAAACCACAAGAGATAGAACATTTTACAATATCAAATAGCAGGTATGCATAACAAAACTAAAATATTTTGTAGTCATCAGAAATATTGAAAAGCTAGAAAGATGTATGCAGCAAGCAAGCAAGAGAGACGCACGTCTGCTTGCTAGCTATCGTGATAAATAATCGTAATCGCTATATAGTGATATAGTCAGGAAAAAGGAAATTTGCTTGTTTACATGATTTGTGTTGCGGGTTGCATTTCAAATCGTTTTCAAACTTTTGGCCAGAGCTGTACTTATTGGTTTATGTGTATATTTGTTCAGTTTCAGTTTCAGTTTCTTTATTAATCATAATACCAATTGGTACATTTAGATTACAAAAATAGTTACATAGGAATACAATGTGTTTCATAAAAGTTTACCTATAGTATATTGAAATAGATTATAATAAAATAAGCTTTACAATACAAATTAACCGTGCTAATAATTACAAAACTACACGGGAAAAGAATTACTATACAGGTACATGAATCCTGTATTTTGCAATATATTATATACTTTAATTTGAGACAAGTAGTTATATTTGCTATACAATACCACTTAATCTAAGTGAGTCACACCTTTATTGTAGCATATTGCACCTGCATTAGGTGTTATTGTAGTATAATAATACCTATATAGGTTATATGTCTACTTATTACTTTTTTTAGATTTTTTTGTTTTTGTTTTTGCGTGTAATTCATATTTATATTACATAATACACTGTAGTGTTAAAATAAAATACAATAATTAATTTTAATTTACCACATTATATGCACATCTGTTACTTTCATTTTCTTATTCGTAATTGTATAATTTGAAAAGCATACAAAATTTCGCCGCATACAGACTCCATAATATAATATGATAAATACGTTATTCTATGGTTGTTATATATATATAAGCTGCACCTTATATAATATAAGACTTAAACACGTTAAAGAGTTTGTGTATGGTGTTAGGGTGGAGCTCTTTAAGAAGCACATAGAAAAAAAATATAATAAGTTAGCGAAGTTATTATTCACAATACTATACGTCATTGCATATAAGACAAGTATGTCTATACTAGCTGTAACCTACCTATTGTAGTATAGTCTCAGTCATATATATATATGGAGTTAATGGTCCGTTCACATGTAGTAATATTTTGTACTAGTCAATATCATGATTGTTATGAAATTTTATATGGATGTCATTAAATTAATTGTATCGTGTAAACACGACCTGCTTGTTAGTATTATGTAGCCAATCAGATGCGTGTAGGGAAATTCGGGGGAGGGTTATTAATTTTTTTTTAATTTGAGAAAGACCCAAAAATTTTAGATAGTAATTTTGTTGCATATATTCTAAAAGACGACATTGTCTTGAATCGATAGATATAAGAGTTTGTAGATTTCTTTTTACTATAATTATATTTTTAATTAATTTTTAAAAGTCGCAAAATGACGTCACGGTCCTATACAAGCCCACTTTTCTAAGTTGCAGCTCTTGACGTCATTTTTCAAATTTCACAAAAAAAAAAAAAAAAAAAAAAAAAATTGATGAACTTAAAGATTAAAAATTTGCATATCAATCGATTCGATCGACAATGTCCTCTTTTAGAATATGAAATAAAATTACCCCCCTAAGAAACGTTTTTCTAGCCTTCCTCAATCTTTAAGGGATACTTTTTAGAAAACTACGAGTATTATACTACTACTCGTATTATACAGAAAAATTATAATAAGGAAGAAGTTATTTTACAAAATAATAATCTAAATAACTTTTAAAAACAAATGCAGTCAAAAAAATAGAATTTATGTAAAAAATGCATTTAAAATCTCTAATTTTGATTACTTGAAGTTGTTATAGGCCCACACCTGCAACTCCTTTTACTAATAACTGTACTTTATTATTATTATTTATGTAATTATTCATATTTATTCATTATTTAGGTACAAACCTGTATTATACGTATACAATGTGTATTACACACAATGTTGAATACTGCGCACCTATAGGAGTTCTTCGTTTCTTAGACATCAGTATAAGTATATTGTATCATACAACCAGGTGTCGGCTAAACTTGCTGCCTACGTGGAAATAAAACGTGACACAAACGCCCACATTTTCATCAATTTATTTTATTTTCTTTCCTTTGCTTGCCTTTTAAAAAAGAAATATTAATTTTGTTATATTAAAAAATAAATAATTGAATTTGTTGTCTTGATTTCATTTTGTTGAATTTTTTTCTTTCTTCCTTCCAAGTTAAATTTGTAAATGCTAATAATAATAATTGGCTTTTATTAGGCGAAATCAGGCGTACAAGCTCTCAATTTAACCAAACTCTTTTACAGATACAGTACGTTACAATATATTATATTGAATATAATGTTAGACATATAATAATCACCTATTTTGGTGAATCAAAAGTTCATGAATTTTGACCATATTATGGTCTTTCATATTATATATATAAAAAAAGGAGAATTCTGTAAAAAAAATTATGTAAACATTTTCAAAAATGTGTAAAATAGGGCTACAAGATGGTATATTCAACATTTAAAAAATAGTAAGAATTGTTAGTTTTATAAACGTTTAAAAACGTCCCAAACTTTGTGGACACCCTGTATATTGAAAATTTAGTTTTGCGTATACATAGTGGCTGCAAATTACCAAAAAAATTGCTGCAATACTGTGTAATTTTAATTTTATTTGGTATTTTATTTATGTATGATTTGGTTAATTGATACATGTTTATTAAAAAAATATAAAACAAATATACACGTTTTTCAATTACTACATAAAAACTCATTCAAAATATTTTGGTATTTCACGTAAAAATGAATATTACCAATGAAATCACTATAATATTCACTATAACACACAATAACAATGAAATTTTGTACATGTTTCAATATATATAATTTATATATATATATTTTTTTGGTAACATAATTGATAAATTGCGTGAAGTAGTTGTAACAATAGTTATAGAGCACATAATATAATTGTGAGAGGTTGGGGGGTGTGGAGGGTTGGTGAGTGTGGGTGGCAAGCTGGGTCAATAGGGGGAGAAGTTCTGACATTAGGAGGGTGAATTGACAAGATTCTCTTTATATGTATAATATAGAATAACATTTTCATAAAATACTATTTTTGCAAGTTTTTCACTTTTTAAAATCATAAAAAAAAAAAAAAAAAAAAAAATGTTTTAAAAAAGTTAATATTGAAATAATTTTTTTATGTTTAAAAATAAAATTATTCTTAAATTGAAAGGGGAAAAAAACGCACATTAATTTCAATTTTAGAAATGAAAGAAAGAACAATTATTATATATCATATATTTAGGAAGCAAATTATATTATAGAAAATGTTTGCAATAAAATTTTGAGTTTTGTATTATTTTATAAAATGTTCTCTCTTTTTTGAAATATAATATAAAAGATATCATTTTTATTTAAAATGTCATATTTTTTATTATTTATTTATTTTTAAAACAAAATACGGCTATTATGTTTGTACTGTGTGTACGTATAAAAAGATTTTAGTTTGAAGAGTTTTAAAATGAAAAAAAGTATGTGTATTTTAACATTTTATATACCTAAATTTGATGCCTTCATTTTAAACAACTACAAATATTATTTACATGATATTTTGATGTAAATGAACACTTTGTAAAAAACGATGATGAGAGAATTAGTAACAGAGAGTTAGAGAGAGAGAGAGAGAGAGAGAGAGAGAGAGAGAGAGAGAGAGAGAGAGAGAGAGAGAGAGAGAGAGAGAGAGAGAGAGAGAGAGAGAGAGAGAGAGAGAGAGAGAGAGAGAAGAGAAGAGAAGAGATTATTTACCAAATAATATCACTACCTTTTGAGTGGGTGAATAATATGATATAAACGTAGTACTTAGATATTTTGGATAAAAGGAAAAATAAGTCAAAAAGTTTTTAAATTAAAACCATCAAAGTTATGTACAGTTTCGATCAAATGAATAGTTACCATTTAAACTCGATGTTTTTTACCGCGTTAAATTTTGTTCAATTTTGCAACCTTGTTTATGATTATTCATTGAACTCTATATTCTCAATCACATCTATATTCAAATTCATTGAGTCTATATATTGTAATAGTTGACAAATACACCACAAGAAGTCACCTGTGATGCACTCAGGTAGACAATCCGGCGGATAAATATTTTGCTTGCTTGCTTGCTTGCTCATTCTCTCTCTCTCTCTCTCTCTCTCTCTCTCTCTCTCTCTCTCTCTCTCTCTCTTCTAAGAAATGCATTTAATGTTTTTTTTATGTTTCAAAATAACTGCTAACTTACCGATTTGCCCGATTAAGAGATTAAAATAAGATTTTTTTTTTATCATTTATATCAATATGATTTGTAATGACAGCAATTTGGTAAGAAAATAGTTCGAAACTTGTTATCAAACAAATACTTGAAAGCATTTCTCACAAGAGAGAGAGAGAGAGAGAGAGAGAGAGAGAGAGAGAGAGAATGAGCAAGCAAGCAAGCAAAATATTTACCCGCCAGATTGTCTACCTGAGTGCATCACAGGTGACTTCTTGTGGTGTCTTTGTCAACTATTACAATATATAGACTCAATGAATTTGAATATAGATGTGATTGAGAATATAGAGTTCAATGAATAATCATAAACAAGGTTGCAAAATTGAACGAAATTTAACGCGGTAAAAAACATCGAGTTTAAATGGTAACTATTCATTTGATCGAAACTGTACATACATGAAGGAGAAAAGATATGAAAAGTTGATAAGAGAGAGAGAGAGTAAAGGCATCAAATGTAAAAGATAAAAAGTTAAAGTTTATGAACAACTGCCTTTAAAATATATATGTATATGTCTGTATGAAGTTCGACAAAGCTTTAGATTTCTCTCTCTCTCTCTCTCTCTCTCTCTCTCTCTCTCTCTCTCTCTCTCTCTCTCTCTCTCCTCTCTATTTCTCTCTGGTTCCGTATGTCAAATTCATTACACCGTAAATCTAACAGATGTATATCCATTTTAAAGAGAGAGAGAGAGAGAGAGAGAGAGAGAGATAGTGAGTGAAAGAGAGCCAGAAATACATTTAGTGGTAAAAAAAAAATAAAAGAGCCAGATAACATTAGCAACTTTATAGGTAAATTATTTAGAACTGCATTCTGGGACAGAAACTATGATTCTCGATGAGGAATATAAGTGTGTATAAGGAGACACAAAATTTACGAAAGTAAAAAAAAAAAAAAAAAAGAAAAATTAAAGAAAGAAGGAAAAGAGAGAGAAAAAAAAATCTGTTGTTTAGACAGAAAATAGAAGTAGGTAGAAATAGAGTTCATCTAGAATTTTTATTTATTATTATGTTTTGTTTTTTTTTCTTTTTTATTATTATTTAATTGAAAATTTTGTTATTAAATTTCTTAGAACAGATAAAAGAACTAGTTTGATAAATATTAAGGGACGTTATAGCACTGGGACTAAAACAGAAGACACTACAATGAACAGCAAAGAATTGCTACAGAAATATATAATATAGTGCAAGTAAGAAATTGTACATACAAGACAGTTGCAAGTTTAGTTGGAACTGGAGACATATTGCAATAGGAAAAAAATATTGAAAACGAGTGAGGGAGAGAGAATGACAGAGAGAGAGAGAGAGAGAGAGAGAGAGAGAGAGAGAGAGAGACCAGAAGGAGAAAGACAAAAAACATAACCAAACCAAGAGACAGATAGTAAAATAGTAAGATTTATTTTTTTAAATGTTTTAAAAATAAATATAACAGCCCCTCTCTCGTGTATGTCTTCAAAATCAGTATCATGACGTTACATAAAATTTACCGGTTATATTTATGAAGAAATATATTTATTTTCAGTTATGAAATACTGTCGTATGTGTCTGTCTAATGTTAATTATGTGTAGTGCCTTATCCTGTTTTAATACACGTGTTAATCTTTTAATTGTTAGGGTGGAACACTTGTCATATATATATATATATATATATATATATATATATATATATATATATATATATATAAAGTGTGTAATGGCTTTTGATGTCTTTGAAATTTTGCTTTATTAATTTAGTAGCAGTAGTAAGTGTTTTATTTATAATACATAGATATTAATAATATTTATGAATTTTATGAATATGTTAAAAGTTGCAATGCATTTACACGGAAAAAAATTACTACTTCTGGCTGGTACATGAATCCTGTATTTTGCAATAGCTACAGCTCTGGCCACTATAGTTTGAGAACGGGGCAGCGACGGCCGCAGCGTTTTCTCATAAAGATAACGTAGTGCGGGTTGCCTATACAAATCGTTCTCAAACTTTTGGCCAGGGCTAGACACTTTTATTTGGAAACAAGTAGCTATATAAACTAATACCACTTAATCTAAGTGAGTCACACCTTTATTGTAGCATATTGGACCCGTATTATAGGTTTTATTGTAGTTCTAGGATAAATATATAATATCCACCTATTGCATTTACATGATTTAATACCTGCCTTTATTATTTTTTTTCTGTGTGCCTTGTTTAAATATTAGCTATGGTAGATGCATTTTGTTTTCCATAATCGCAGTCCTAGTACATATGCATTATAGAAAATTAATGTTTTATAAATAAAGGTCAAAACAATATTTTTCCATTGAAGTAGTCTTATAAATACGATTTACATGAAGTTAATAGGTGTACGAAAAGTTGCCTATCTAGTAAGGGGGCATAAGACATAAAACATGGCAAATAAAAATACATTCACATTTTTTGACGAAACATGCATAAGATGTTCTGTCAATTATTATAAAATATAATAATGCTATTTTTTTTCTTTCCTCTTTTAAGGATTTTGTAATATAATTTAAAGTTTTCAATAGTTTTACATTAAAAGTTAACTGTTATTTAAATGAAAGTATACACTTTTAGTTAAATCAAATCATTTTTTTTTTTTAATTTTTTAAAACTGATTGATTCCTATCCTTTAAAAATCAATGAATTATGTATTGTAATTATAAGCGTGCATTTCTAGCACAAAAATTGTTAAAAGAACAAGTTTTCTATAACAATAAAAAATTTCTTTTATATAAAACGAAATATAGAATAAAAATGTTATAAATCATCAAATTTTTATCAAAATCCCATCAGTAAAAAAAAAAAAAAAAAAAAAAAAATCCTTTGTATAATTCATATAATATACCCGTGAAGAAAAATATAATAATAATTCAGGAGCGAAACCTTATTTCTCTCTCTCTCTCTCTCTTTCTCTCTCTCTCATTTTATCATTTATACCCAGAAAAAAAAACACTGATAAAAAACACACATGTTCAATACATTTGTATTACAAATATTATGTGTGTGTGTGTGTGTATGTGTGTATCAACCCAACGCTGTTATTAGTTACAAACCATAAAAATGGTACAGATAACCCTCAAGTGTATAAAATATATTTATACGGGTATTGAAATCTATATTGAGTTGATACTGAAATTAACTTTTTTTTTTTTTTTTTTTTCTCAGTGTACTACCTTAAAGATTTATACAATTTTCCTTTAAAAAAAAAGTTGATATTTTTCTTTACAAATACAATCATCAAGTTTCTTACCTATTATACTGACCATTTATAACATTGTCATCTTTCTGTATTTATATATACGTAAATAAAATTATATACCATGTCTAAAAAAAATGTCTAAACAAGCCTCTTACTGTGTTATAGAAAAATAAAAAAAGGGTTTTGACATAACATAAATAATAGAATAGGTTACTCTCCTATTCCACACTGACAAAGAAAAAAAAGTAGGTTAGATACAATTTTGGGTGTATATATTTTGTGACTTAAATATAGTACAAATTTACGTTAAAGTTTCCACACATTTTTAAATCTATACTTTTATTTTTTATGCCATTATTTCCATATTTTATAGATTTATAGAATCTTTATATAAATCTATTCTCTATTAAATTTATATCAGACTATATATTAATTAAATATATTATAGTAAAAATTTTACAGTGTGCTGTGAGACAGTATATTGAAAAAAAAATTAAAAATTGTATATAGTAACGTTTAGAGAACCGCGGTGTTAAAATGACATAAGACTTTGTTACTATTATAAAAAACGTAAACATAAAAAAAAAAAAAAAACATTGATGGGAATGGCTTAAGGAGTGTTGCCAGTTTTTTTTTTCTTTTAATATACTACGCTAGTCAATTTAAAGTTGAAAAATTATTTATTCACTGACACTTAAATATAAATAATTATTGTTGAAATATTTTAATTTTTTTCTCTTTCTCCGTTTCTGTGTCCTGTAGTTTCTAATAGCATTAAGTTATTAATCATTTTAACAAGTTTTTAAATTATCTTTCTTTTTATAGATTTTGTATTTTAAAGCTCTATATATAATTATATATACATATTATTTATATAAGTGACATATTTTTTAAGTTGCATCTTCAGGAAATTAACATGTTGATTTATGAACACGAGACCTATACAATGTGCAAAACTTGTCGCAATTTATATATACTTTTATTCTATAATTATACAGACACATTTTTGCTGTTTATTTTATATATTTTAACTAAAATATGAAAATACACTAACGTATAGAAAAATATACTAAAATAGAACAAATAAACTCGTAATAATATATTAATATATATTTCTTTATATATAATGTATAATTACTTTAATTACTCAATTTTAAAGAAATAGACCAGAAGAAAACAAGCATTTATATCACACAACACTTGATGGGACTTATATAAATAACTTTAGTTTGTCTAAAACCCCAACTGTATAGCTCCGTAGCAGTGATCAGAGAATTTCGATTTCTGCAACCCGCACAATATATTTTATTAATTTTTGCATGATTCAGACGTCAGAAACATGAATAGTCACGCAAATTGCATACTTTACAGTATTTTCACGCTCTCTCGAACATTCTATAGTAAAAATTAACATCAGTTTTGAAGATCCTATTTCGTGTTTATTCATTGCAAAGCATATGTTGTTTTATGGGGTCTAATGCTAAAACCAAAATGCTAAAATTGGTATAAAACTAAAAAATTGGATAAAAAAAAAGCTATTATTTTACAGAAAAATATATAATTATAGGACGAGTACCAGAGTACTTCTTTGCAATATTTTTATTTAGGTATTATAACGCAGCTTAGAAATATTTGAACCCACTGAGTCTGAAAAATGCATTTTCTTTCAATAATTTATTTATTTATTTTTAAGTGAAATGCAAAGAATACCGACTATATTATTATTGACTCAATAGTCTCACAGTATATATATATATATATATATATATATATATATATATATATATATATATATATATATATATATATATATATATATATATATATATATATATATATATATATATATATATATATATATATATATATATATATATATATATAGAAAAATGTTGCAAAATATCATGTATGTATTCTGAAGAGAGTGACAATATCCTCTATATTATTACGTCTGGAAATATATATTTTGCACCAAAGATGATATGAAGGAAATAAGTTTTCTTATGTCTTATATACAAAACTGCATGCCTTAAAGCCTTATAATATTATATAATATCTTGTGTTCATGTCATCTGTCTGCTGTGGAAGATTTACTTTATTACTGCATTGTTTTATGTAACTTTTTTTTTTAACGTTAGTTTTAGAAATAAAAATGTAATGGTTTTACAACACTTATTGCACTTCTTTAGTAAAATGATAGTATATTAGAAAAAAAAAAAATGCAGTCTTTTGTTACTATGGTATTTTGATGTGAAGCGTACAGTTGAGCTGGCATTTTATAAAATATTTATCCTATCTGTTTAAAATGCATGAAATAAAATTACTACTACTAGCAGAGCAGGTCCTGTATATTGCAACAGCTAAATATTATCCTGGAAAAGGTGTTGATATAATAAAATGTTACCTGATTCAGGTGAAATATCACCTAATCTAGGTAAAATTGTACCTTTATGGAAGTATTTTTTACCTGCGTTAGGTATTATCAATTCCTGGCTAATACAGTATTTATACCTATTGCATTTTATAGGATTTACGTTTCTTTAGCGGTAATTTTTGTTCGTGTATGTATATTTTAAAACGTTAATAAAAATAGTAAATAGTAATAAAAAAAATAATATAGTATAGTTTAATTTCAAACTTAAAAATTAGATGAAATTAATTGAAATATCTTGTAAAGATTAAAAAAAATTCAGATTATTTTCTTTTTTTAACATTATAGAATTCAAAATTTAAATGATTTTTTTTTTGTAACCATTTAAAATTGTATTGATCTGTTAGAATTTATTTAATTATATACAAATTTGAATTTTCATTAAAAAAAATGAATATATTTACATCATTATTATAGAAAAATAATAAAGATAAAAACCTTTTTAGTCCTTTTACATATATAAGCATTTAAATAAAATTGCTTTAAAAATTAGTTTACTGAGTAATGTAATATTCTTTTGAATGTTATATTTGTGTTGTAATCTTTCGCATATTCATTTGTTACAGTTGAATAAAATATAGAATTCTTTGATACAGAGATTTAAATTGACAAAATATTTTATATACTGTATCAAATCGACGACAATAGTATTAATAAAAAATAATAATAATAATAAAAACTAGGGCGTTAGATATACATGAATAGATATCGGAAATATATTTTTCTATTTATATTTATCTATCCAATCGTAACGTACAAGCGTGAAATTTTTATCTTCATATGATAATGTATATCAGTTTATGTGTAAAAAAAAAAGCATCCCTTTTATACTGTATAAAAAAAGAGTGATGGAGAGAGAGAGAGAGAAAACCAGATTCAAAGAAAGAAACATATTATACAGTATAGGATGATTTCATTGATTCCTCTAGGCTTGCGATTCAATATACCATATATATGTGAGCATAATACTGTAATTGTTATAATATAGAATGCCTTACAGCAGTATTAAAAAATATGTAATTTAGTATCATTTTACTAGGGGAAAAAATGTATAAATGAAATAAATATATAAAAGTAATTTTACAATATATATATATAAGCTTTATGTAGATTATAAAAACAGAGAAACTTACAAAGTTGTTTTAGTAAGTATATAGCAAAAAGACGTTTATTATTTTTATTATTATTTTTTTTTTATTTACTTAGAAATGACAATCGGGCACAATTACGCGAATTAGATTGCTCAAATAATAATAATAATACAAAGTGATAGAGTAGAAACACAGAAATATATTTAAATCAAAGAATTTAACATAGGGTTTGGAGAAAAATATAAACTGACATTACAAGAACAAAAAAAAAAAAATAATAATAATAATAATAAAAATGAAGACGTCATATCTTTTTCATAGCATCATTAATATTTCAAACGATTAACAACAAAACTCATATATGTATAATGATAGTTATATATTTATTAATATTTTTTTATGTCGTTTCCTTCTTGAGGATTTTATTTTTTTATTTTTAAGGAGGCGATGACGTGTTACTTGTAACATGGGTCATCTACTTTCAAAGTTTAAGATTTATGTACTTCGCATCTGTGAACACGACATATAACGTATTCACCGCGCGCATACATTTTTTTCTTCTTTCTATTTTAGTCATAACAGACGTGATTCTAACACCATACTAAAACGTATTTTATTTATATACTATGTTTTCAAACATTTTAATTAGTTTCTATGTTAATTTAGTATATTTTTATCACTTTTATGTATCATTAAATTTATAATTTTCTGGAAATATTTTTGAAGAGATTATGGAATGATTTATGAGGAAGTTTGGAAGTTTTCTCATATAAGTTTTTTGAAATATTTTATATGCATTTTCTACTCTCTCTCTCTCTCTCTCTCTCTCTCTCTCTCTCTCTCTCTGTCGCTCTCTCTCTCCCTTTTAATATTAAGCACCTGTTTATTTTGATTTAATATGCCCTCAAAGTCATACAGGTATATATTTTGACTTTAAAATTACAATTACTTTTTATTTGTAAAAAAAAAAAAAAAAAAAAAAAAAAAAAAAAAAAAAAAAAAAACTAATTAGAAATTAGGCTCTGGGTATTTTTTTAATTGAAAAATTAATAACTTTTGTTAGTAATTCTATTGAATCTGCTCAATTTTTTATTTAATTAAATTTAATAACTTTTTGTAAGTGATTTCCTGGAAAAAATATGGGCACTCGGATCAATTACAAAAAAATAATTTAATATACTTGCAGGGTTAAAATAATGATAATTAAAAATTATAAATTTTATAAATATATTAGACATTTTAAAAATTTTCCTTTTTCAAATCTCCCTTGTTGCGTCCAAAGGGCGTATTTACATTTCAAGCCCGTTTTACAAAAAGGCATATTTGCGTTTTTATCCAGTACCACAAAGGGCATACGTGCACTTGGTTTTACGTGTTCTGTTTATAGCGGATGCTAGTACACCCTCTGTGAAAAAGTATCCAAATATAAGTACGCATTTGGATGCAACAAACAATAAAAATAATGTAAAAAGAAAAAAAAATCATAATAATACGTAAATTTGTAATTCCATTTTGACAAAAAAATAACAAAAGAAATAATAGTAATAACAAATAATAATAATATATATGAACCGATGTTAAACTTATGTAACACTCTAAAAAATGGTGCATTACTTTAGTTACGTATCCTAACTTATTTAAGATAATCACTTTTAAGTTATTACGAGTAGCTAAAATAATGCATTTTAACAAGTTATTAAAAATAGCTAATTTAAGTTATTTGAAGGTATTTTAAGTTTATTTAAGCTATTTTTAGTTAAAATAGTTATAGTTAATAACTTGCTAAAATGCATTATTTTAGCTGCTCATAATAACTTAAAAGTGTAAATCTTAAATATGTTATAGGATTCGTAAAAAGTAATGCACCAGTTTTTAGAGTGAATACGCGGTATTCATAAAATGAATAGTTTATTGTTTACTCGTTATTAAATTTTAATGGTTTTTCACTGCATTATTGAAAGCAATTATAGACATAATACTCAGTTCTTCCATGTATGTATATTATACTAACTTATTGCTATTTTCTTTGAAATTAAAATAATTACTTCTCTGCAACATTATATTTTTAGTGTTGAAAAACAAATTAGTGTACATAATATAATATAATCATATATATAACTCATAGAAATAATAAAAATTAATATTTTCTCATCATAACTCTTTAAGTCTATATTTCTAAGTTAAAAACTATAAAAATAGTCTTTATGGATTAAGAGGTGAAAGGTCATGCATATTTGGTAAACGTGCTTAAAGGCTATTGAGTAAACGTGACTTTGGTTCTTAAACTTAGCGCATAAAAATGTTATTAATATCCTCACGGCGGCGGTCATATTTATGTGCAAAAATGACGTCAACTTATGTTTTTTTTTTTTTCTTGAAAATTATTTATTTTTTTGTTCTTTGTAAAAAAAACAATAGGGGAGACGCAAGCTAAAAATAGTTTTTGGTTGTAAACTCATACTAGTTTTCTTATTACAGAAAATTTATGTAATTTTTATACTGCAGAAGTTATTTTGCTGAAATAGCAATGTATATTTGTCCTCATCAAAGAAGAATTTTTTTTTTATTTTTTTATGTTGTACATATTACAAAAAATCATAACACGCATAATTATCCCTCTATAGGCTCCTTTTTTTTTTTTTTTTTTTTTTTTTTTTTTTTTTTTTTTTTTTTGAGGCTAATTTTTTAAGGGTTGTATAGATGGCTTATTGTATCTCAAAATTTAAAAAAAAAACTTTCAAGCTTTACGATGCCATTTAAAAGCTAATAGTAACAGCTACCTATATGATAAAATTTTCAGAACCTTTGGCCATCAGATAAGAGAGAAAATAACTATTGAAATTAACATGGGCTCTTATGGGACTAAAACTTCAAAAAATCATAATTTAAAATCTAGCATGGTGACCCCCCATTTTCTTTTTTTGTTTTTTTTACATTTTTTGAAGATATCATATCCTAATGTATCACCGTACAAAATTTCAGATTTTTCTTTCTTTAAATTTTTTTAGGTCAAATCCCGCATTACCTGATTTCCCGCCTTAATACAATATTAGAGTCCCCTTCTAGTCTAGGCACTCTAGGATGCACTACTTTAATTTAAAGTTAAAAAAAAAAAAAAAAAAAAAAAGAAACATCATTCATAACAAAAGTTTCAAGCATAAATTTCATCAAAATATATTCTGTGTTATACAATTGCCCTGTTTTGGTTATGTTGAATAATAAAAATAATAATATTTATCTCATACCATCATATTCATTTAAATAGTGAATTGCTTATATAGCAGTGTAATTTGAACAGTAAATTTAATTAGTGGTACATACAAATCAAATAGCAAGTTAATTTGATTGCCGATACACAACCCTCCATATACTTCGATATTTGAACTTTAAATTAATTCATTGTATATGGTGTTATGTGTCATTATTTGCTAACAATATCCTATTATTAGGTTTCTAATTATTGGTAATTTGCTTATACTCTAATTTACTTTTATATATATATATATTTTATAAAGAAGTTAAACGGTTCATTAAATTACACTGAATGAATGAATGAATGAATGAATGAATGAATGAATGAATGAATGAATGAATGAATGAATGAATGAATGAATGAATGAATGAATGAATGAATGAATGAATGAATGAATGAATGAATGAATGAATGAATGAATGAATGAATGAATGAATGAATGAATGAATGAATGAATGAATGAATGAATGAATGAATGAATGAATGAATGAATGAACGAACGAACGAATGCACCGAATGCACCGAATGCACCGAATGCACCGAATGCACGAATGAACCAGCAACAAACTAACCATAAATATGAATAAGTAAACAACAAATCAAATTATTACTGTACTAAAAATAAAAATGTATAAAAACCTTAACTTTTAATTATTAATTGAAAAGCTTAAATTATAGGTTTATCGACTGATATACGTAAAAAGAATATAATATCCATTTGTTCGATTATGTGTGAAGAATATTACTGATGTTAATAAATATAAATAAAAGCAATACTAGAATCAGTTTTTTTTTTTTTTTTTTTTTAATAAATGAAACAGCAATAAAAATCACATTTTTCATTCATATGATTTATGATTTGGAAAAATAAACAGGTCATATATATTATATAAATATATATAATATATATATATATATATATATATATATATATATATATATATATATATATATATATATATATATATATATATATATATATATATATATATATATATATATATATATATATATATATATATATATAGTAATAAACATAAAAATATATTTTTATGCATTTCAATTTGAATGCAAATGTGAGACGATATAAAACATAACGAATGCAATATAGTTCACCATTATACAAAAGCTATATATCATTCAGTCCTATTGCAAATCATAAAAAGAATATAAAATATTGCTCATCTATATATATTTATATATAATATTTCACAATACAGTATATTATTTATATAGATTATTTGACAATAAAAAGTAAACAATAAATGAACTCATTATTTCTTCATAAAAATATACTTTACTTATAGCTTAGAAATTGATATATCACGTATGTACATTGGTCGGTTTTATACTTTCAAATATAAAACCTTCATTCGTCATTACAAAGATAAACTGTGAAAGTTAAAAAAAGAAGAAAAAAAAAAGAAAAAAAGAAAAGAAAAGAAAAGAAAGGAAAAGAAAAGAAAAGAAAAAGAAAGAAACTTACTAAATGTTGACTCTAGATTTTTGCTTTATCCGAATTATGCTTTGCTATTATTGATTTTATAAGGAATAATCAATATTATACATAATATAACTTGAAAGGTTGTTCATCAATAATATCTTCACAATAATGAGTTTTGGTTGTGTTAATTTGTTGCTTTCCCAGAAACAATTTCAATTTCAATTTAAAAAAAAATAATAAATAAAAAATAAAAAATCAACATGCTATTTTACTGAATTTTCACTTTGTTATATAAATTTGTGTAAAATTCAAATTCTTGTATTTATAATTTGTAGGAGGAGCGCAAGTGTTAAATAATTTCCGACTGAAAATGCGTTTTATAAAACGCGTTGTGTAAGATTATTCCCTCTCTGTTTTTTTCTCTCGCTCTCTTCGTTCTCGTTTTATATAAAGGGGATTTTTGCTAAAATAAAATTTATTTACTGAGGGCGGAGATTTGAATCTCACAAAGTTCCCGCCTTTTTCCTTCCTGTACGCTAATTACCTCATCGTCTTGTATCAAACAAACAAATGAGCATAGCTTATGGAACAGATTATCTTATATAAAATATACTCTCTCTCTCTTTTTGCATGGTGTAAGCCTGGTTGATGCTCTCTCTCTCTCTCTCTCTCTCTCTCTCTCTCTCTCTCTCTCTCTCTCTCTCTCTCTCTCTCTCTCTCTCTCTCTCTCTCTCTCTCTCTCTCTCTCTCTCTCTCTCTCTCTCTCTCTCTCTCTCTCTCTCTCTCTCTCTCTCTCTCTCTCTCTCTCTCTCTCTCTCTCTCTCTCTCTCTCTCTCTCTCTCTCTCTCTCCTCTTGCATAAGTCGATTTTCTCCTAAAAAGTGGTATATTAAGTCTTCGTCGGTACGATCAACCGCAAAATATTTAAGCTTTATTTTCATAACTCCGAAGTATGAAAAATAATATGTTTCACGAAAACGTATAGAAGTGTTTAATATAGAAAATAGAAATGTATATGATATAATTTAAAGTTCATTGAAGTACTCATTATTATTATGAAATATAATAATTTTATTTATATAAACTGAAAAAGGAAAAAAAATGAATACATATCAGAAACAATTCAGAATTAAATAAGAAAAAAAGACAAAAAAAAAAAAAAAAAAAAGTGAAGTGAAGTGACGATTAAAATACAATAATACTTTGAAAATAAATAAAACTTATTTTTGTCATATGGTCTGTTTACAAAGACGCGTAAATTTAAGTAACTCATAAATATACAACATTTAATGTTATTTGGATTCTTACCATTGGATATGAGAAAACAAAATAACTTATTAGCATTTAAGAAAGAGCTAAAAGTTTTCCTATTAAATAAGCAGTACTACTCAATTGATGAATACATGAATGATGACACAATTTAAATACAAATTTAATTTTGTACATTGTAATGTTTTTTTCTCTTATTTATTTGTTTTATTTGTAAATGTATATGTTATTGACAATCATTTCTACATTGTCATTTATGGCAATAACCTAAACTAATGCATTTTATTGTGTTATGTATGTTGGATGAAAGAAATGAATAAAGAATTTTGAATTTTGAATTTTACGTGAAAGTTACGTGAATTAACACATATCATTGTGAACATCTCATTAAATAGGTCTTTAGGCTCATATAATAGTTTATTTAAGAATAATAATACGCAACACATTTAATCATTCACACATTTAGCAGATGTTAAACGTAGCTAAAAAAAAAATTACTAAATAAAAAAAAAGCTATACTTTAAATTATTTACTATATAAAATCATTCTACTATTCATAATGATAGATTAGTGTTCAATTTTACATTCGATTTCATGCACTATATGAATCTATCAGTCCCCTTCCTCCTTTTTTTTTTCTCTAGATACTATGGGGGAAAAAACATCAATATTTTTGCGTAAGATTGTACACATCTTATTGAATTTAAATGCGTGTAAGTAAATATGAAGTAAACGGGCAATCAATATCAGAAACGCGACTTTGTAAAAAAAATATATATATATATAAATACATGTACAGTAAGATGAAATAGGAAGGGGGTTAAAAATATTTTTCAACGCTTCTTTATTACATTTCCTATACGTCATATCTAAACTCTTATATACACTTCAATAACAGTTCACTTTATACTCTTTTTTTTAATACATATTCATACAAATTCTTTAAGTGAATAATATAATCAAATGTTTGTAAACGTACAAGTTAGTTTATATAGTTACAATTACAATTTAGCACTTTTTTCAAACTCATTATTTGATCAATTGTGAACGCGAAAGGAAAATAATAATACTAATAATAAACAGAGCGTCCAAGAGGGCTTTACTTAGGGCTTTACTTAGGGCTTTTAAGTAGTATTTTGAATTCTATCTTCAAGGTTATTATTATTATTTTATTAAAGGCATAGATAACTTGAAACAATATGTTCTTTAACACAAAATGGGATCTACAAAACTAATAATAATTTTTACTAGAGTGTAAATGTGGCCGCACAAGAGAGCGTAAAAAAACTGTAAAGTATGCAATTTGCGTGAATATTTCTGTTTATGACATCAGAAACAGTCAGAAACTAGTATGAAAATGTTGTGCGGGTTGCATAAATTGAAATTTTCTGATCACTGTTACGGCGCTATAGTTGAGTTTTAAGACCAATTAATGTTATTTATGTAAGTCCCATCAAGTGTTTTGTGATGTAAATGATAATGTTTTCATATTGTCTATGTCTTTAAGTAAATAATAATAAAATGGTTGTAAACGTACAAGTTAGTTTATAATAGTTACAGCTACAATTTAGAACTTTTTCAAACTCATCATTTGATCAATTGTAAACGCGAAAGGAATAATACTAATAAAGACAACGTTCAAGAGGGCTTTACTTTAAAGTAGTATATTGAATTATATCTTCAAGGATCATATTATTATTTTATCAAAGGTAGATTCCACTTATGATTTTGATAGTCTATTGCTTCTTAATTTAGTATGGTTTTATAAATCTTATTGTGTCCGATAAGTTTTTTTTAAGGGTATATCATTCTTAAAATATAAATTTGTTGATATAAACTTAAATAATTATGTACATAATTTACCTTAATTTAAAATTTTACTTGGTAAAACGTATATATTTTTTTAATAACTGAGTTTTCTTTAATCCTAATTAACACTGTTAAAAAAAAGTGATGACAGTAACTGTTTTGATAGCTAATAACATAACTTACTGATCACTTCAAAGTATTCTATTTTTTTTTTTCAACAAATATTTAGAGAAGGACAGAGAAGGAGTGTGTGTGTGTCTGAGAGAGAGAGAGAGAGAGAGAGAGAGAGAGAGAGAGAGAGAGTGAGTGAGAAAAGAGAGAGAGAGAGATAGTCAAATTAGAGGGAAAAGATCCTTAAATTTAGGCTACCCGCTGAACATATCTGTTGCAAAAGTTGACTATCTTTTCAGGCGCTCTGAAAATTTACAGCACTAAAATCTCACCTACGATTTAAAGAACAATTTTAGCTTTCTCTTTTTCTCTCTCTTGATTTTAAATTTCCTATTTTATAAAACACTACACCACTTTTATATATGTCAATGTCACTTTTATATATGATTTTTATACGTAGAAAAAAAAAAAAAAAAAAAAAAAAGATTGACTAAATTTTTGAAAAAAAAGTATTTTGAAGTTGTTTAAAAAGATTTTTCTCTTAAAGTGGGGAAAAAAATATATAAGGAAGTGAAAAAGTTTGAAAGTGGTAAGTTTTTTAGCAGGTAGAGAGAAAGGTAAAAGAAGAAAAAACTTATAAAAAAAGAACCGAACGAGACATAAGTTTTGTAAACTCCTAAACTATATTCAACCTCTTAAAAAAAAAAAAAAAAAAAAAAAAAAAAACTTATATAATATATAAAAACGTGTTAGTAAAAGAATTATTTTTCACTTTATAAGTGAAAAATCTAAAATTTTAATATTTTTCAATTTCAAAAAGTTTATTATTATTCTCTCTATTATTATTCTATTATACATTAGAAATGATATGGATATGTAAAAATGATTTGGATTTTATTATTATTAGGTTTCTAACTTAGATACATATTTTTATAGTAATTACCATAAACTTTAAGCATAATATTGTCATGGATAAATTATACAATTTAAAAACATTAAAAATTTGTTTATTCTGACTTCTATCATGTTGCGAAGATTGAATTAAGACAGGAAGCGAGTCCTCAAAGGCAATGAGTAAACATCATGCAAACGAGAGAGAAGGAACAATGGGTTGATAGAAGTCAAATAAGTGCAGCAATGAACACCTCTCTTGCATCAATGCGTATATTGGCGTGGTAAAAATACGTAAAATCCTTTGAGTCCCAATTTTAAAATAACTCGCTGTACATAATAACTTACAAATTCACGATTCACGAGAAGTACTCAAGATTGTGGTAATATATTTTACCATCCAAAAACTGGCGCTAAATTTCCAGTATTATTCTTATGAGAAAAATACGCGCTACATTTGAATGATAAAATACATTATCACAATACCGAGCTGTAATCATTACCTAAGATCATCACCACTATCATTACCAAGCTGGTATGGCCGAGTGGTGAAGGCAACTGACTCGTAACTCTGTACTCCTCACCGAGTAGGTTCGAGCCACTGTTGGGAGCGTACTATGTGAAGTGTGAGAGCAC
Source organism: Ecdyonurus torrentis (assembly GCA_949318235.1). Lineage (NCBI taxonomy): Eukaryota > Metazoa > Arthropoda > Insecta > Ephemeroptera > Heptageniidae > Ecdyonurus > Ecdyonurus torrentis. The sequence goes on from OX439136.1 coordinate 5,830,215, forward strand.
AATACGGTGAAAGATGCATGTTTACATGCATTCCACGACGAGTTGTATATGGGTGTTGCATGATCGATGTGATTGCACCGACCAGCCTGCCTAGACGTTTCCACGGTTTCTCTAGGTTGTGATGGTGAATGCCGGGCTGTGTACTTAGGCCGTGGCCGGCCCATGTGTGCTTTTCCATTTATTGGAAAGTTCTTACCTGTCGATAAGACAATGTCTTGACTGGGATTGGAATTGGTGTATAGCACAATAACACAATATAAGAAGCAAAAAAAAAAAAAAAAAAAAAAAAAAAAAAAGTCTTTCAATTACATTAATATAATGATGAAAATAAAACGATGAAGACTTTTATATGTATGCTTTATTTTGCAAGATAATTAAAGAAAATAAAAAGTATCTGTGCTCTCTATTTTCTCTGCGTATTTATCATGTGTTAATTGTACGTCATGTACAGGACAAGATGGTAGGGTGGGAGGAAGGGAGGGTGAGAGACAAGTGAGGAAAAGTCGAGTGGAGTCCCTCAAGGGTCCTTCTTGAGTTCCCTGAGTGCAAGAATACTTGAAAAACGACCATCATCATTTGAATATTCTCTCTCTTGCTCTCTCATGCTCAACTTTTTTTTTTATGTGTACATCAAAGTTTATTTATAAAATTGTTAAGACATGTTAAATTACATAACTTTATCTTTATATATGTTTATTACTTTTTTTATTAAAACTTTTAATTGGTTTAATGTTTAAACAACTTATGCTTTTTTTAATATATAATAACAACAATTTAAATTATTATATTTATTCACTTCAAAATAAATTTTTATTTTTTGTAAACTTTATATCAAATATTATTGATGCGAGATACAGACTTTCATTTCATATCACAGTATTTATTTAAAGGCATAGACAACATGAAAACATCAGCATTTACATCACAAAACCCTTGATGGGACTTACATAAATAACATTAATTGGTCTCAAACCCAACTGTAGCGCCGTAGCAGTGATCAGAAAATTTTGATTTATGCAACCAGCACACCATTTTCAAACTAGTTTTTACCTATTTCTGACGTCATAAACAGAAATATTCACGCAAATTACTTTACAGTTTTTTCACGCTCTCTTGTGGGACCACACTTACATTCTGGTAAAAGTTATCATCAGTTTTTTAGGTCCCATTTTGTGTTCAATTATTAAAAAGAACATATTGTTTCATGTTTTCTATGCCTTTAATATTTTTAATTGTTATTAATATTATTTGTCTGCTCATAAATTTTATTAAAGGTCGAAACTTATAAACGTCTAATTACGCATACATTTTTTTATACAAACTTTTGATCAATCGTGACTTTTAAATTGATAGATTGCATAATATCTTGATCCAATCCTGTATTATACTCCTAATTTGTTTCCGCATACGTAGACCAGCAAGCTGTGACGTCATAAAACCGCATCTACCATAAATTATAGAAATTAATGTCTCAGGCTAAATCAACGTTATTATGACGTCAGATACATGAAATAACCGTCAAAAAGAAAATAAATACAAAATCAACGTGTTGGTGTCTAATTCATGGATAATAGAGTATGGTAATTATCAGTATAGTATTCTAAATGTTAAAAAAGTAAGTTGACATTGGCTTTAAAACCTTCATTTTTACATTAAAAGTTCATTCTCTATTCATAATAAATCTTATTAATAATTAGTATAAAAATGATCAATTATAATATTAAAAACTTTATTAACTACCTTTATGTTTTTTTATTGAGCATAAGATATCAGTGTTTACATCATCGTAATAATAAATCTAAAAGTACATGGAGAAAGAAAGTTTTTTTTTCTTCTTCAAAGAAGAAGAGGTAATAAGTAGGTTAACCATCATCTTATTCAATTACCTCGATTTTCTATTATATTTCTTCAGGTAAGCGTATAAAGTTTCAAGTTCCATTGTTAAAAAAAAGTAAAAAAAATGCTTTGTAATATATAAATTCTGATAATAATACTCAATATATAAGATAGCTAGATTGAATGTATATACGAAGAAGAAGAAGAAAAAAAATTACTTGTGTATAGACTGATTTATTATTAAAGTTTTAAATTAAATTTTGTATATAGGAAAAAGAAAATTCTAATTTACTTATATATGTTAGCAGTTGAGCTGTATTTTGTAGTAATGTAAGTAGATAACTCATGTAATCCAGAGAGGATTCCCGTTGAAAAGTACTGGTCAGCTGGAGATGTGTATTGCGGGTCAAAATTACATTGATCAAATGGGCAACAAAATATAACTTCCAGGATAAAATAAATTGAAAGGCAACAGAAAATTGAATAACGATATTCTCTTTGGATTACCTATCTATAGAAATACCTTATTTTGTAGTTTATAGTTTACTTGAAATCGAATACTCCTGAATATTTCTTATAGATCCAATATATTTATTCATATGTTAATTACTTTTTACATTATTTGTTTTATTCTTTGCTTTGTTATTTTATACTGGATAAAATGAAAAATGTTTTAGCTAGTTCAATACATCAATATATAGTTCAAATTTACATTATAATGCAAGTAAAATATCAATGCAGAATGCTCTTTTCAGGGTAGAACTGGCACTCAAGAGACCTCGTCCACGAAAGACGTTTAATAGTAATAGCCTCTATATAGTTAAGAGAATTTTAGTTTGCACTATCGCCCACATATATCGCCCATTTCAAATAGCAGTTCTTGGTTAAATGCACGATTGTTTAAGAATAATCGAACATTCGTAGATGCTTGCAAGTTTACAAGGGGTCGTTATACACCCTGGTTTCATGTCCAAACAGGGAGAGGGGGGGGGGGGTTTCGTTTGCAATCGCGAAACAACTCTAATGGCCAGTCCGAACCTGCCTTTTTATATATTCAAATTTCAAAAAGATATGATGAAAATAATTTGTACATATAAGGGTATTATTTAAATAGAATACTGTATAAACAAACTATAACGACCTAAAGGAATAAAACTATGAGTTTTGTTTTTTTAATAATATTTTTATATTTTATATAACATTAAACTTTGAAAAAATATTATATGAAAATATACATATTATATACAGTATATATATATATATATAAAGTTATAGTTACACATGCAAAAAGGAACGCAGCTTATATGTTGTATAACAAGCATGGAAATATAAGTACTGAAAGAAAAAGTTTTGTTATACAGTGAAGCATATTTTATGGTTTATACCTCATTTATATGGACTTTTCATGTATAGAGAGAGTGAGCTGTATTTTTCTCTCTCTCTCTCTCTCTCTTTTTTTTTTTTTTTTTTTTTTTTTTTTTTTTTTTTTTTTTTTTTTTTTTTGCTAGTTAGTAAACTTCATATATTGCAGTTCTTTTATTTACGTAGTACGTACGTACGTATGTATATATAAAAAATAATAATGCACTATGTTTTCTTTTTTTTTTTTATGGAGAAGATTTAATGTATATTTTGTAATGGAAACATAATATTGTAGTAACACTTTGCCCTTCTTTCTTTATATGCCTTTTTGTTTGGTTGTATACAGTAGTGTTGATTTTTTTTTTTAAATACGGACGCCGTATTCCGTATAATATATATTTTACAGAGTATGCAATCTTTTTTTTTATTATTATTTTTTTTTAAATACGGACGCCGTATTCCGTATATATATTTTACAGAGTGTGTATGCAATCTTTCTTTCTTTCTTTTTTTTTTTTTAATTTTAAATTTTTTATTATTATGCGTTTGAATTGTAAGATTTATATCAAAGTTTATTATTATTTTAAAAAAATTAGCAAAATTAGAGTTTTTAATAAAAACTCAAATTTTTTACGTATACTCTGTTATTTTTAATTGTATATTTAATATACATTTTATTTCATCGTATTTTTATCCAACTTTGCATTTTGTTTTTTTTGTATAAGTATTAAATTATATGTATTTAAAGTATAAATAATTTGCTTTACCCAACATTTAAACAACCGTCTCATACTGAATTAATAAATAATTAAAAAAAAATAGTGTGTATGTGTTCAGAAATATGCATATATGCGAATTTGTGCATAAAAATGTTAGTATTTCAATGTGCAAAAAAAAAAAAAAAAAAAAAAAAAAAAGTTGAAAATTTTCAGTGCAACAATTTTATTTTGCTGTAAGTTTATGGCCACGTGTGTATCAGACTTAATTAGTTGATCTTTCACATATATATCAAAGTATAATTTTCTGTATTTTTTGTATTAAATAAGAGAGAGAGAGAGAGAGAGAGAGAGAGAGAGAGAGAGAGAGATATTTTGCAACCCTAATATGTTTAAAAGGATGTTATATAATGCAAAATCATAACAAGGCATATAAAAAAAACAATATCTTATAATTTAAACTAACATTATCAAAGAATATTAAAATTTAATACCATAAAGAAAAAAACACAGGTATGAAAAAATTCCTTTAAACATTTTAAAATCTTATAAAAAAAAAATATAATACTAAAAAAAAAAAAATAGTAGATTCTCAGCAAAAATATTGCAGTGTAAACATAGAAAATATAAACTTAAAACATAGCATGATCATATATTACACCCCTATGTAAACTATATACACCATATTAGTAACCATGTATACATTAGCTTTTATCACATTATACTTGCACCTTCGCATTGAAATCTAAAGAGGTCAAATTTTATAAAAATAACTTTGTTATTCAGTTCAGGAAGTATTGGTATCAAATTTGATACCATATCGATATTTTAATTGACGTTTTATTGGGAGCTCTATATCGGATATATTGTAATGATACTTGATTATAATAAGATTATCAAGTTTTTTGATACTTTTTCGAATTTTTGAACGTCGATTTTCTTGTAAAAGGAGATACAAAAATGCTTGCAGTTTTAATCAACAAATATTTCAATTTCTTCAAATAACATAATAGCATAAATATTATCAGTATTTTTAACAATCGTGAAATCTACATAAGTATACGCAATTACAAAATTTATGTTGCATTTATGTCATACGTATAGCATAAACATGACCTTTTCCCTGATTATTATCAGTATTATTTATAAATATCCTTTACACAAGAAAAGAAAGAAGTATTTAATATATGCTGCATTTATGCTTTCAAATCATAAATTGTGCTAACTTAGCATTGCATAAATATTTATGCTATACATAAAATATTATTTTAATATATATAGTTACTATGCAATATAGCATAAATCACGTAATAGAAACAAAATAAACCAGGAAAAAATAAATTCCGTATGCAGTATTTATTAATAAAGTTATTATTATCGTGTAATTCATAAATGTTGCTATTTTGTAATAACAAATTATGCTGAACATTTTAACTATTATGTTATGCAGTATATAGTACACATTATGCTGTTAAATGTCCTTGCATTGAGCTATAGCATAATTATTATTAGTTTATTTTTATCCGTGTATCTGAAAAATGAGTTAGAAAACGTTATAATCTTTATTCGTATTTTTTATTTTTTTTTATTGAAATCAAAAAAGTTATTATTAACTAATTTAATTAGAAATATCACCCACATGAGTTCTCATGTATTTAGGTTAAAGTATAATGTACGTTAGTTTATAGACGCGTGTTATCATAGTGTTGCAAAGAGATTCGCTATAGTTATATCGTACTTTTCATGTGCCTTCTCCATGTTTGCATGTTATATACTTTATTATGCGAAAAAATAAAGGTATATAAGAGAAAAATATTTTATGATAGTAATATTTTTCATTATACTTAAAAGCATAATATATTTTATATTATAATATACTGAAATTTGTTTTTTTTTTAAATTTATTTAATTATTATATAGTGTTAATATTATATTTTAAGTATGTTATAAAAATTTTGAATTATAATTTTTTATGATAGATTTTGGATACTTATTATATACTGATTATTATTATTATTTTTTATAACTGAATTTTTAGTACATTTTAGTAATATTATTGGTAAATAAAATTGTTTTGTAAAATATGATAAATTTATTATTAAAATGTTATTATTTAAGCTTTAGTCATAAATAATTTAATTAATAAAAGTGTATTTTGTCGATTGGTAATTAAAACTAATAATAAAATTGTCAGAGATTCACTTTTGCTTTCTAATTTTTTCACATTTTTAAGTTTTGACTCCCCCCCCTCCCCCCCCCCCCCCCATATATTGCAGTTTTAAAAATTCCTATATTACGCACAAATGGAGTCTTTAATAAAAAGAACCAAAATAAGTATAAAATAATATATACGTATATTCCTAAAATAAAATTCAAAATTGAAAAATAATAATAACAATAATTGGTTTTCCGTAATCATCGGACGATTTTCCCTCCTTTTTTTTTTTTTTTTTTTTTTTTTTTTACTATTAAATATAAAGACAGTAAATTTCATAAGTTTTATGCATGGGATTTTGCAAATGTCCTTAAAGTTCAAAATCACTCATAATAGTAATATTTTTTAAATAACATAATAATAATTTTTATTTCATCTATTTCATCCATAAGACATGGACAATGGATTAAAATCTATAGCCAATATTATTATAATAATTTTTAACAAAAATATTACAGTAAATATAAAAAGTACAATTTTTTGTTCATTAAATTTTTAATTAAATTAAATTTATTGCACAAAATGTACACATTACTCCGTGATTGAGGTTTTGGTTACTGATTTGCAAAAAAAAAAAAAAAAAAAAAAAAAAAAAAAAAAAAAAAGTCTTGTAATATTATGCAAAACAAGTATACGGAAATACGTATACTCTGTAATTTTTTTTTAATTTCATTATATTTTATCTGGTGGAAAAAAGTGAGTTTATACTTTACAAATAGAGATATAAGTTACAAGGAAAAAGTATACGGTATTTACTGTTGAAACCTAAGTTGGCCAGAGAGCAGAGCTACACTCGAGAAGTTATAAGAAATGAATGAATCATATTATGATGACTATACTATAAACATTGTGCAAACATCCCGTATACATTTAGTACAGCAGTTATCATAAAATATAGCACCATATATAAAAATATATTTTTCCGTGTATTTCAAAATTATTGCAAAACTAACTTTTATATTCAAAATTGTTATTTTTTATGCTTTAAATTAATTGAAATTTAATGATGTTTATATAGGAATATTTTCTTTTTATTAACTTTTTTTCCCCACTAAAATAATGAAAATTTATGTACAAACAAAGGGGTTTTTAATTTTGACTTTCCTATTTATATTATATTATACTGTATAAAGCCATTTTTTAACAATTTTGCTTTTACCATAAATACGTGTATTTTTTTTTTAATTAAATGTTATTAAATTGTCCAAATGTCCAATTTGTTAATTATATTTTTAAAATATCATTGCGGATTTTAAATATTAATATAGGTATTTCTACAGTTTATTATTATTTTAAATCCACTTTGATATTATTCAGCACTTATTCTGTTTATTATACTATTTTGAAAAGTTATGTAAATTGAAATAAGATTAAATATTTAGAAAAAAAGAAGTGCAAATGCTTCTTATCATGAAAAAAATAAAATCTTTATTTTTGGAGAGAGAGAGAGAGAGAGAGAGAGAGAGAGAGAGAGAGAGAGAGAGAGAGAGAGAGGAGAGAGAGAGAGAGAGAGAGAGAGAGAGAGAGAGAGAGAAGTCATCAGCACAAAGCGAAAGGCTTAAAGACAAAGTGATAACGATAAAAGTAAAGAATTAAATCCACTTATATAGATATAATCAAATGATTTTTAGTTAAATTGAAGTGATTTTTCAGTTTATACCGGTACGTATTTAAGACGACAGATAGTTAAATTAATAGTGAAGTATAGAGAGAGAGAGAGAGAGAGAGAGAGAGAGAGAGAGAGAGAGAGGAGAGAGAGAGAGAGAGAGAAAGGGATGATGATATATAATACGATTTTCATTGAAAACTAACGCAATCAGAGTTAAATTCTCTTGGGATAAACTTGGTTTACTTGACCATAGACAGCTAATTTACCAACAGAGATATTTTAATGGTAATTATCTACTCTTCACCTAAAATCGTTTAATACACTATAATACTTTTCACCACTCTATGTTTTATTTTGTTAAACATGTTGTTGTTTGAATTTTAGATAGTTTTTGAAATTAATATATAATTCAATTGAAAATACTAATTAAAAAAGATTAAAAAAAAAAAACTCTTTACTGTGTAACGTTTTAACATGCTATACATTTGGGTAAAGCTGCCATAATGGTGCTTAAATATTGGCTTGAATTCTCATGTATGTCTTTAGGAAAACTTAAATGTTGTACTTTATTTCGTAATTAAGTCAAATATTTTTAAATTTTGAGTTGATATTTAATTATCCTTTACTCGTAAATCCTACAGCAGTAAAATAAAATAACATTTTTTTTTCTTCTTCCTTATTTTGTAGACTTTTAGCCTTAAAACTATTCACCATTAAAAATAACTCATTAAAAACACAATGTTTATTTTCTCTAATTAGAGTGTTGCTTATTCAATAGTATAGCTTAAAAATAACAACAACAACAACAACAAAAACAACTACAACGATAAAAAATGAAAGGTGAATTGGATCAAATTGTTGGGAGGGATTAAAAAAGAAATTATTTTGAATTTTAATTATTTGTACACTTTACCAATAAACTTTCAACTTCAAATATTGGTACCAAATTTATAATATTTAAAAAAAAAAAAAAAAAAAAATGATACAAATTTCAATGTTATAATCGAGAATAGACGAAGTATAAACTAAATTGAACCTCCTATTATTAATTAATGTTATTTATATTTTTATACAGTACAAATAATAGTATCTAATTTTTTTTGAGACTTTAAATTTTCAGCGAAAAAAAAAAAATTATTTCTCCAAACAGTAAAATGAATCACATCATCACTCGAGTCAATCTAAAGTTCTTTTTTTTTAAAAGTGACGGATATATTAATGATACTCATAATATATTATATTTTAACTCCGTTTGTAGATAACTCTTGATTTTAAATAAAGTTTATATTCATATACTTTAACATACAAATTATACCTTTATGTATACTTAAAAAAAAACTGACCAACACAAGGGTGTGGTATATTAAATAAATAGTTAATATGGTTTATTTTTTATTATGTTTTAATAATAAAATGAGCTTTAATGATATTATATTAAGAGATGGGGACAAAAGACAACATTACAAAGATGGACCAACATAGATTGCAAGAGAGAGAGAGAGAGAGAGAGAGAGAGAGAGAGAGAGAGAGAGAGAGAGAGAGAGAGAGAGATTAAATAATAAGAGAGACAAAGTATTATACTTCAAATGAGCACGTTCTATGTTTTTGAGAGAGAGAGAGCGAGTGATTAATAATATACTATGGTTACACACATGGTGGTTCATATATGTGATAATAAATTTTTATTACTCTTGTTTCACTGTTTTTTTTATTGATAAATTATATATTTATTTTTTAGGACATATATTGAGTGACACTTTTTTTTTCTTTTTTTTTTCATTGATTAAATATGTAAATTTTAATATATTTGTGTACATTATAAAATATTATTGAATTTTTCTGTGATTATTAAATGAAAACAAAAATAATCCAATTTACTGGCCAATGAAAAAAAGTCATTAATTATTCTATGTAGTTATATTTCATTTGTAAATTACTAAAATGTTAATGCGTGTTTTCTGTGTTGTTATTATGTTCTTTAGAACATATAGCTAGTTTATTCACAAACTTTACTTGTTATGTAGGATGAATCGAATAAATTATGTAATTTGATGCTAGTTATGTGTTTTGTTTTATTTTATTAATTAAATTAAATTTCTCTAATTAAATTTCTAAAAAAGCTTGATTCCTAAAGGCGTAGAATACCTTGAACAAAAAAGTTGTGTAATATCCTAACAAACCTGAAAATCAACGTTGATTTGGCCGGAGTTATTGATTTTTATAATTTATTTTCCATTCACAAAATGCTACTGGCGGTTACTGACGTCACAGCTCGTCCGGTTTACGCGCGTGTAAAACAAGCGAGCTGTGACGTCAATGACCGCCAGTGGCATTTTGTGAATGGAAAATTTATTAGAAATCAATGACTCCGGCCAAATCAACGTTGATTTTCAGGTTTGTTAGGATATTACACAACTTTTTTGTTCAAGGTGTTCTACGCCGTTAAGTTTTTTTTTTTTTTTTTATCATTTTTTTTTTAATAATGATGAGAATTTATACAAATCGCCTGCTAATACTATATTAAAATGGCAGTTCTATATAAATATGTTCGAGTCAATGGACCACTTTCAATGAATTGTTTTTAATTGTTGCAACGTGTAAGTGAAAATAATTTGTCCATAAGAAATGCATTAAGAATGTTTAAATTTAATTTAAATATAGTTCATTCATTGCAAGTGGTCCATAGAATTTGAAAAAATACCATTTATATAATAAAGTAAAAATTAACTTTTATGAGGATATATAAGGGAATAAAATTTATTTTTAATACCAAATTCTGTTATATTTACTTATTTATTGTTTTATGTTATATTATGTATACTTAAACTAATAACATGTCTTATGCTTTTCTGTTACAGGTAAGCCTTTAATTCTCTACGTTCTTCTTGTTAGACTAAGGATTTTATAATATACAACATTCAGGTAAAAAAATAAAACAAAAAAACATTTTATTACATAACCTTAATGAGTAAAACTAATAAAATTCCAACTAGTTTAATTGCTTTAAAGTTATCTTGTTCATATATAAAGATTAAAAAAAAAAAAAAAAAAAAAAAAAAAAAAAAAAAAAAAGGAAATTTTTATAACCTATATCGATATAGGTAAATGATCATTAAAGTCGTTTTAAGATGAAGTTAATATGATAACCTGAGCTTTTAAAGAAGAAACAAAGAATTTAATTGTTGTTTTTATTAATCAATTATAAAATTAAATACATTTATATACATGTACTCAATTGTGTAATGAACTATTTAATTTAAAAAAAAATGGTTTAATGCGATTTTGTTTTAAATAAGTTAAAAAAAGAAAAGTCATTAAAAAAAAAAAAAAAAACAGAAAAAAAAGGTTAAATTAAGTGTTGTCAAAATTTATTGATTTTTTTTCTTGTTAAAAAAAAGCATGCGTCAGTAAAACATAAAAAATAGCGATAAAAATCAAACTATAAAAATACAATTTAATTCTGTTCTGCTGTAAAAAAATAAAATCTTATTGAAGAAATTGACAAAGTTGATAAACGGATTTTTTTTTAACATACAGATAAATTTGTTCTAGTATAAAATTTTGTTGAACACAAACGATGTTTTCAACTATAAATTGAAAAAAAAGTTCAATTTAAAGTATTTTATATTTATACTCAAATTTATTTATTTAAGCCTGTAATATTATTATCTATTTATTTACCTATTGAGCTATCTATTTATCTATTCTTAGTTGTTGTTTTTATTATTATTATTATTAAAGTTTTCCAAGTCTCAATGTAAAGTAGTTTTTAAAAAAGAAAGAAAAAAAAAAAAAAAGATTTTTATTATAAGAAGAAGAAAAAGCAATAATAAACATAGGAAATAAACATACTAACATAGGAAATTAGGCAATCTTGAAGTCGTTACCTTAATTTTCCATAACGTTAAATTATTTTTATTTAATTTTATAACTTTATAACGATATCGGTAACTCTAATTTGTCCCCATTTATATCGTTATACCTTTTGACATTAACTTTAACGTTATGACTAACGTTAACAGCTTATTTAGGCGATATACAGGGTGTTTTTTTAAATTTTTACTATTTTAGCGGCTGATTTCACTATGAAATATTTTTGCAATTCCAACTTGTTATATATCAAATTAAAGCACATATTTTGACATTTTTAAAAATGTTCGCAAACAAAATTTATGTCAAGTGGTTTTGATTTTAATCAGTAATTGGCGTAAGAGCTCATTTTTGCTGAACAAAACTCGATTGCACCAGATTTTGATGTAAATAAAGGCTGGATTGGCCGAGATGGACCCACAGCTTGGGCATCAAGATCACCAGACCTCACCCCACCTGATTTTTTCTTGTGGGATGGTAAAGACAAAGTGTTTAAGACTCCAGTGCAAGATATCCCAGAGTTGAAGCGACGCCATCAGGATTACTGATGCTATCGAGTCAATCATGGCTTAGATGCTCCGCAACGCGTGTGGCTCGAACTGCAGTTTCGACTTGACAACTGCCGGGCTACAAATGGTTCCCACGTGGAGAAATCTTAATTTCATTTGCTTTTCATCACTTAAAAATTAATAAGACATTTTTTTATTTTTTTAGGAAAACGCTGTTTGCTAACGTCTTTTTTTCGAAAAAATCACACTTTGTGTTGTTTTGCATCTAGTCAAAAGAAAAATCGACAAAGCACATTTTTAAAAACAGAAAAGAAAATGTCAAAACTTAAGCTTTAATTTGATGTATAATAAGTCTAATTTGTCAATAAACTTCATATTAAAAAACGCTTCTGAAAAAGTAAAAATTTAAATAAACACCCTGTATAT
>OX439136.1:5847757-5875421 GCA_949318235.1 Ecdyonurus torrentis
TTCAGGATCTACAAATCCACAACACCTTAAACAAAAAACATGCCTAATATCCTAAATATTCACGTTAATTTGGCTGGAGTCATTGATTTCTAATTTATTTTCCATTTACAAAATAGTAGCTTCGGGTTTGTCACTTCACAGCTCACTAGTCCACGCGCGCAAAAGCAGGCGAGCTGTGAAGTCACAAAACCGCAGCTGTCATTTTGTGAATGGAAAATAAATTAGAAATCAATAACTCAGGCCAAATCAACGATGGTATTTAGGTATGTTAGGATATTAGACATACTTTTTGTTCAAGGTGTTCTAAGCCTTTAGTTATAAAACTTTTAGTTAATTAGTATTCTAAATAAATTACAATAATAATAAAAATGCAGTTACGACACCCGAAAATTATAAAATGTGATGGTTCTCTCCTATCCTATACCGGATTTTATGCACTTAAGCTCATAGTAAGCGTTTAAATGTTCATTACTCAACCTTTCAATGTATAAATAAAATTTAAAAAAATTAATTATATAAATCTATACCGTTTATATGAGAAAACAAATAACTATATAGTAGCTATATAGTATAGTTTAAAACTGATACCCACTTAACATTTCGTCCATTGACTCTAAAAAATCACACTTATGCATCAAATATACCAATGCATATACCAAAATCCAATATATATATATATATATATATATATATATATATATATATGTTTGAAAATTTGAATATCGAGCGAGGTGACATGATGATAAAAATTTCATTTTTGTCTTACCTTCTGTAAAACAACTGGGCTTTCACTCGCTATTATTCAATCGTTCTTAGAACATATGAATAATCAGGCAGAGACAATAAAATTCACGATTGAGTATGAAAAAGAAGGTGAATTGCCGTTCCTAGATGTACGTGTAAAAAGATCTAAAGAAAACAAAATTACAACTTCAGTCTATAGAAAAGTGACAGACAGTGGAAGATATCTGAATTTTAACTCAAATCATCCACACTCAACAAAAACAGGTATAGCAGCTACATTGTTACATAGGGCAAAAACGCACTGCAATGATAACAACGTAAGAAATGAAGAAATTAATAAAATAGAAGAGATTTTAAGAGAAAATGACTATCCATTACATGTTGTTGCTAAAATAAAAAATAAAAACCGCACAGAAAAAAACAAAACAGAAGAAAAGAAACCAGACGCAACTATCTGCATCCCCTATATACAAGGTTTGAGTGAAAAAATACAACGTATAGGTAAAGGAGTCAATCTTCGTATTGTTTGTTCTTCAAAAGAAACATTAAAATCAAGTTTAGCACGTACAAAACCAGACATGAAGAAAAATATGAATAAAGATGTAGTATATTCTATTCCCTGTGTTTGTGAGAAAGAATATATCGGAGAAACAGGTCGACCATTAGAGATCAGGGTGAATGAACACAGGCAAAAAATAGAAAAAAGAGATACAGGATATTCAAAACTATCATGCGCTGGAAAGTAATCATCAAATTCTATGGGAAAAAACAAAAGTAATAGGAAGAGAGAGTCACTATAAAAAAAGAAAAATATTAGAATCAATAGAAATGGCAAGAAGAAAAAATGAAACAATCAGTCAGCCCAGTTTTGAATTACCGCCTATTTGGATTCCACTCATAGATTCTTTTAAGAAAAGTGTACCACGTGACCGTACAGGTGAAAATGTAAATACTAAATAATAATAAACCACCTGACGAGAACGAGCCACACCCCCCATTGCGGAGGTCGGCTCGCCTCGTGAGCAAGAGTCAGTAAGCTGATGAAGAGAGGCAGACAAGTATATAGTTATATACGCCCTCGAAAACGTTACAATTGTGTGTGAATATAACATAGCTATGTATATAGGTTTTTAAAAACTGTGAATTGAGTATTTTATTAATTTATATAGTGACAAGTTTTGGTGTTGTGTGTTATTTTTATCATCAAATTAAGCAGCGAGTGAAAGCCCAGTTGTTTTACAGAAGGTAAGACAAAAATGAAATTTTTATCATATATATATATATATATATATATATATATATATATATATATATATATATATATATATATATATATATATATATATATATATCAAGGGTTTTATATAGATGGCTTGTATATCAAAATTTAAAAACAATACTTGTAAACTTTATGATGCCATTTAAAAGTTAATAGTAACAGGTATGATAAAATCTTCAGAACCTGTGACCATCAGATAAGAGAGAAAATAATTATTGAAATTAACATGGGTTCTTATGGGACTAAAATTTCCAAAAATCATAATTTAAAATCTAGCATGGTGACCCCCCATTTTTTTTTTTTTTTTTTTTTTTTTTTTTTACATTTTTGAAGATACTATATCTTAATGTATCACTGGGCAAAATTTCAGATTTTTCTTTCTTTACAATTTTTTAGTCAAATCCCGCAGTAGCTGGGGTATATATGCATTCTTGTAAATGGCAGCACACACCATGGATCACATGGGCTGCATAAGAAAATTCCTTATTTTGTCAGTATAAAAATATTAAACAATATTTTTGAGAGCATTGATATTGTTAATAGGCTGAAATAATATCTCAAATATGTGAGAAAAATAATAATAATAAATTAACCGATTTCACAAAGAAAATATAGCCAAAAAAAAAGTTTATCGAATGCTGAGCAATGTTATTCATTACTCCAGTATGGCGTCCAACAAGCGCATTGACGTTATGCGGATACACCCTATAGGTAGTCGATAAACATTTGAACGTTGAGGGTAAACATTATTTGTTTTGTTGAGTAATTTTTGGAAATAATACGTAACCAAAACTTTATTTGACGTTATATAACACAATGAAACATACGTACTGTATTATCTGCCTACAAAAGTGTAAGAATCTGTTCTTGATTGTACAGTATATAGAGAAATCGGGAATCTAAATTTATAATAAATGTTTTTGCATTCAATATTTAAATTTCAAACACAGTATTAGCTATGACCAATAGCGTTTCCTTTGACCATTATACATTTAAAATAAAAAACCATTAATATGATATACTATATATATACTTTTAATGCCCCTGAGATAAATATAACTAAAACTTTGATTTTAAACATTATTCAATACAGTTTAGTTTTTTTTTTTTTTTTTTTTCTGTAACATATGTGTATGATTTGAAAATTTTCAATTATTATTTGCCAAGAGCAAATTTTTTATTGTATATCTATATAGATATAAAAAATATTTTTTCCTGTATATTATATATAAATATATGAATGTAAAAAAAAAATTATAGAAAAAAAAATCACCTTTGATTTAACCTATAACTGAGATGTACAATATAACAATAGCTTGAGCTTGTCAAAAAAATTACATGAGAACAATAGAACAGATTTTTTTATATATTATATAATATAATACATCCCCTTATCCTATGCCCCTTGTTTTCACCCCTCATATAAAATGTCCTGTCTGTTCTATTTCTATAAACTCTTCAAAATTTCTACTCTACAGTATACTCTCTCTCTCTCTCTCTCTCTCTCTCTCTCTCTCTCTCTCTCTCTCTCTCTCTCACACACACACACACACACACACACACACACACAAACACACAATCTTGCATATCTAATACAAAAGAGTCTTATACTTTATTTTTTTTTCATCACAAATCCATATATTTCAATTTTTTTTCCTACTATAACACTTTACATTCTATTGAAAAAATGTAAAATTTTAAGTGTACTTTGCGAATACATCATCAGGTGTTCCAATTTTTTTTTAAATATCTTTTATTAATACAATATTAAGTTATATGAAGGATGAGTTTTTCTATAGAATGGCTTGTATTTGTGATAGTTTTAAGTATAAAGAAGAATAAAAAAAAATTATATAATATTATCTATAGCAGATGAATGCATTTTTTTTAGTGGTTTTATTTGTTACAATGTAGGTCGAGTATTGCTCTTCATTTTTGAACGAATGACTGAATATTTTGCATTGAGATTAAAATTGTAAAATTGTGCTTTACCACGGATACTTCAACATATTCTTTGTCAATGACTCAAGTTGATAAATTTATAATGATAATAATATGAAAGCTTACTTCTATACTGTAATAATAAAAAAAATCACTTCTTTTTTATTATTTATAATTTTTGTATGTCTTTAACAATGCATAATTCTAATTTTAATGTTAAAATAATGAACGGAAAAAAAAAGTGGAAAAGGATTTCAATAAAGAACTAAAAACATTTCGATTACAATTTTTTCAAGATTTTTTTTAAGTGTGGTATATATTTTTCTTATAGAATAAAATATGCCTACATTCATGTAAAAGTCAAGTCTATTTGAGCATTAAATAACTTGGGTTGATATGGGCAAATGACACTTTGCCAGTTTATAAAGCAAAATTTTAAAAGCATTGATGCTGTTAATAGGTTGAATAAGATTTTTAAGTATGCGAGAAAAATAAAAAAACAGCAAACTAAACAATATTCCAAAGATAATAGAACCCCAAATGACATTTGTCCTATATGCTGAGCAATGTTATTCATTGCTCCAGTATAACATTGAATTGCAATGCTGCATGCTTAATAAGTTCATATATCCAGAATTCAAAATTCAATCCCTTTAAATTTTCACGTTTTGTTATTTGAAAGCTAAGGGTAAGAACTAAGAATATTCTTTATGGAATTTTGATATTTTATAACAATGTAAAAATTTGAAGACCACAAGACAAGAGAGAGAGAGAGAGAGAGAGAGAGAGAGAGAGAGAGAGAGAGAGAGAGAGAGAGAGAGAGAGAGAGAGAGAGAGAGAGAGAGAGAGAGAGAGAGAGAGAGAGAGAGAGAGAGAGAGAGAGAGAGAGAGAGAGAGAGAGAGAGAGAGAGAGAGAGAGAGAGAGAGAGAGAGAGAGAGAAATTAACTTTGTCTTACGGGCTAGAAATATATAGACTCGTAAAATATTATTCATTTTATTTAAAGTAAAACAGTTATAATATATTTATAATATTTTAATTCTGCTATTATTTCATTATTAAACTTATACATTTGAATGCAATTTCTGTATAAATTTTACATAAATTAAAACTTATATTTATAAGACTATAGAAATGGTAATAGTGTTGATATTTATTCTAGACTATTATAGCTGAAGGATAGATCAGAACAAAGGGATTATACTGATGTATAAATATATAAAACTATATGTATGCAAAGTAATTTTCTTTAAGATGCGATCCAGAACTATTTCTAGGATCATTCATGATATAATAAACCCGTCAAGGGGAAGATTTTATACTTATTTATTTATTTGTTTGTTAGCTCGTTCGTTCATTAGTTCGTTCGTTCATTCATTCATTCATTCATGCATTCATCCATTCATTTATGAGATGTTCTTTTATTCAACATGTTATTATATTTATTTAATAATAATATTAGTCTCTATAAACCAAAATATAAATGCAAGCAATTAGTTACAAATAATTTTACACAAATTTATGTTTATATAAATTCAGTTATAGATTTTACATACAAATTTAGAGATAATTTAACAATTCCAATGCACCGCGTTAAATATCTCCCTTTGAATACATCAGAAATAATGATCCAAAGTTAGCACTAGAATAGCTGATACCAAAATACAACAACATGTTTTAATGCAACATTTTAAAACAAAATTGTGTGTTTCATTCATATATATATTAGAAAATTGTATACATACTATATACTACCAAAAAGTTCTTATGCACAAAACAAAATCATAAGAAAATGTATATAATATTCATATACAACATGTATATATAATAGAGCTGTAAAAAACTCGAAATATTTTTAGCCCGGGCTGAAATTTTTTAGCCCGGTTTGACTTGAAACCCGGGTTTAGCTTGAAATCGAGCTTAAACTCGAAAAACGAGCCAAAGCTCGGAAAGCTCGATATTTGAGCCGAAGTTTGAAAACGAGTTTTCGAGCCTATGAAGAAAAAAGCTCGACTTTCATTACAAAAAAATTGTTTTTGAAGGATAAAAGTCATAAAAAAAAAGAAAATAATTTTTAATAATATTTTAAACAGCCTATTTTTTCATGACAGAATATTAAAAACACCATTTTAAACAAAAATTACAAACTTTTTTTTCTTTGCTTTTTGCAAAAAATTTTCTTTTGCTCGATTTATTTTCAAAAGCTCGTTTTTTTCACGAGTCATTCTCGAGCTTAACTCGAAATAGCTCGTTTTCGAGCTAAAAGCTCGAAACCCGGGTTGACCATTTTCAAAAAAACGAGCACCCGAAGATTTTGGCCCGGGTGGGTGCTCGAACCGGTTTAAATTTACAGCTCTAATATATAATAATTCTATATATTATACGAATTCTCTTACAAGAAGATATAATTATTGTAACTTTTCTTATACATTAAAGTGTGCAAAGTATTATTAATAAACATAGTTGTAAAACAAAAGTATAAGTATTAACTGTATATAAGGTGTACAGTATATATTTCATCAAAGTGAAAATATAGTTATACTTGTGGAGATCTTATTTTGTAAAAGTAAATACCTTACGTTTAAGTGTTGTGTAATATAAAGTTAAAATTTTCTTCTCTCTCTCTCTCTCTCTCCTTCTATATATATAATATGTATTCCTAATTTCACTTTCCCTTGAGTAAAATTGACTTCGCGGGGTACTTACTAAAGGTAACTTAAAGGAAAATTCAATTAAGACGTTTTCTCATAGAACGATAGAAGGAGAGAGAGAGAGAGAGAGAGAGAGAGAGAGAGAGAGAGAGAGAGAGAGAGAGAGAGAGAGAGAGAAAGTGAAACTATATAACCAAAATGAAAAACTATTTCTGGCAGTTTCTCTCTTATATATATATATATATATATATATATATATATATATATATATATATATATATATATATATATATATAGACACTTACACACACAAAGTTTTCTGTATGTTATACTTACTCTCGGTTCCTTCTTGCATATAGTGTATATTATATGTATAAAGTTTTCAAAGTTTAAGTTTTCTCTCTATGTTGAAAACTCTTTGAGTTTTCCCGCACTATACAGCATTTTGTATTTTTATATAATATGTATAAAATTTCTCACTTCACACTTGGTTTACTCATATATATATATATACCTCTTTTATGATATAACATATTATAACAAAGAATGTGACTAATTTAATTACTATTATATATAATATTTTGTCATAAGATAGTTTGTTACAGTACTTCACAATATTTTATAGAGAATTTTCTTTGTTTAAGCCTTGTACAGAGTTTTGTTACATAAAGCAATTATCCTTTTTTTTTTATATAGACAAAATTATTAATCCGTATGGAAAAAAAATATCGAATCTATAACAAATCCTTTGGAAATAAAAGAAAAAGACATCGATTCTATATATAAAAAAAAATAACATTAAAAAAAATCTTAAAAAATATTTAAATAAAAAATTTACATTCTATTGATGGAAAATATTCTCTCTCTCTCTCTCTCTCTCTCTCTCTCTCTCTCTCTCTCTCTCTCTCTCTCTTCTCTACATTTTAGCAATTAGTAAAATTTATTCTATTCTAATTCCCCCTGCCCCCCTCCTTTTTTCAACTTTTTTTTTTCTTACTTAACCAAATCACTCATTCAGTTTTTATATAATATATAAAGGTATAAAATGAATAAATCTTTTATACTTGGTCCAATATAAATTTATGTGTCTCTAAATCCACCCCCTCACCCTCCCCACCAAAAGAAAAAACTTACAAAAATTTTATATTACATAAAAAAAAAAGTTTGTTAGTTGCCGAATTATTCTAACTTTTTTTTTATATATATATCCTCCCTTTTTGCTTGCGTCATTTTAAGCTCAAAATTTACGTATATATATATATATATTTTTTTTTTATTTTAACTAAACTGTGTTTGTCTCTAAATAATCTTTATTAATGTTTGTTATACGGATTTGCACACAAATAGAATCATAATTCTCTAAATACTGTTTGTTTTTTTTACTCGTATATTTATATTGAATAAATTATACATAGAATTATCTTTTTTTATTTGTATTTTATAAAAAATTAATTTATCATTCTTATATAATTTTATACTAAATAGTAATTACATGAATTTTATGATTTATTATTGCTATATATATATTTTTTTTAACGTAGAGAAAAGCTTAAAAATATATTTTTCTAATTTGATAAAACATTTTCTTTTGCTGAAATTTAATTTGAATAATTTTACGTTAACTTATGTTGTAGATTATATAAAGTATCCTATAACTGTTATTTTTAAAGCAATAGACCACATAAAATAACACCTTTTTTTCTTCTTTTTTTAATGTTTTAACATAAAATGGGATCACCAAAACCACTAACAATTTTTAGCAGAATATAAGTGGCCTCACAATAGAGTGTGAAAATACAATAATAAAGTATGCTATTTGCGTGGCTATTCCTGTTTCTTACAACAGAAACTGGGAATAAATAAGTAAGTAAATGTTGTGCGGGTTGCATAAGTTGTAATTTTCTGATCACTGCTACGAAGCTACAGTTGGGTTATTATGAGACAAAATAATATGTTATTTATGTAAGTCCCATCACGTGTTTTGATGATATAAATGCTAATGGTTTTCTCTTACCTATGCATAAGCGTTCTATGATATAAAATTATATTTTGGTCAACTATGATAAGACATTTTGTGGTGTCACCATTGATTTATGAATTTATACAAGAGCTATGAAATAAATGTATAACAGGTACATTTCATTAAATAATTATTATGTATATATATATATATATATTTATGTATATATATGTATATGTATATATATATATATATATATATATATATATATATATATATATATATATATATATATATATATATATATATATATATATATATATATATATGATATAAACATAATATTTTTTTCCATTTTCTTGAATAAATTATAACAAAATTAAAAAAAGAAGTTCGAAATGCTATTTTTTCTGATAAAAGAAAAAAAAGAGAAAAATCATTACATATATCAACAATAACCAATAATACCCCAAGCCAAGCAATCATTATTATTTTACACAACGTGAAGTCAAATCAAACCTTTTGTAGTACGTATTGATTATTTTTAATATTAAAATCAAGCTTTAGGCTTCATTTTTTTTCCTGCTATGTATATTAAAAAAAAAAGAAAAAAAAGCAATTGCAATGCATACTTTGCTTAAGGGCTAAAGAATGAATTGTTTGCGGTCAATGCTTTTTATATTTTATAATATATCGATCTATTTTTAGAACTAAAAAAAATATACATGTAGTAGAATAAGTTTTTAAATATTTTATTATTCCTATTTATTATGTTTTATATTTATATTCTTGAGTGTTTTTCTATGTATGTACACAATATAAATAAATATATAATGAATTTTATAGTCAGAATAAAAAAATAAAAGATTTACTGCATCTTTTTGACGCAATATTTTAAATATTCATATTTTTTGGGAAATATTTTTATATTTTTTTATATATATTTTTATATATTACTAAATATTTTCAATGATATTTTTTCTTATAATATTTACTATTAAATTATTTCTACCTTCCTCATACCCCGCACCCTCTCAGATATCTTAAAAACTTATTGTTTAACAATTTCATTTTAGTAAACTTTAATGTAAGTTACGTTAATAAAAATTATAAGTCCTGAAATGTCTAATAAATAGCTATTGTATTCTAGTACAGTCAACTAGGGTGACTTTGAACGCCCAATTATCTCTGTCTTAAGGCCTCATTTTAGAAAATTGAAGAATCTTACTATTGTTTAAATTTGTTTTTGATCCTAATGACATGTTTCAAAATTTTGAAATGAGTGCCCAAAGTAGAGATAAATGGGTGTTCAAAGTCACCCCGGGCGTTCAAAGTCACCCCGGTTGACTGTAACTATTTGTTTGCATAAAATTTTAAATTTTACTAAAAATTCTAATATTTTTTTCTAAAGTATTCAGTCACAAATTAGGTGTAAAAATGATAATTTTATCATTTTAAAAATGCACATAAAAAGTTGGACTTTCATATTTTATGCGTCGTATAAAAAAAAATATATAAAAATGCCTCTTTATGACTTGTGCAAATATTTTTTTCTTACAAAAGGGGAAGATTTTTTTCTTTATACATATAAAAGAAAAAAAGAGAAGAAAGTTTAGTATTTGCTAACGGTTAATGAGGGTGAATGATTGAAGAGAAAAATAAAAGTAGAAAGAAAAATATGACTTATAAAAGTCGAAGAAAATAATATTTTATTTCTGTATAAAATAGAAGAGAGACAAAAAAAAAATCATAAGAATATCTTTTTCAAGAAAATGTATATGCTAATTGGTTACATGTTAATAATAAAAGTAAGGAAACAAATTAACTTGTTAACGAAAATGTAAAAGGTGAAGTTTTTTTTAATGATTTATCTATAAATAATCGTCTTATAATATATGGAAATATTATATTTCCCACCCCTAAAAAGTTACATTTTTTACGCTAATTAAATTATAAGCTCTTTATATATGTGTACAAGAAAATCACAGTCTTTCAATCTGTTTATATAAATATTTATATACCAAAAAGAAAACGTACTTTTTTGTACAGTATAATAGAGAAATAAGTGTTTCTTTTTAAGTATACAGTATATATATATTTTAAGACATTAGTACGTTTATAAAGAAACTTTTTAAGTCTTTATTTTTTTTAAGTTTGTTTTTACAATTTTGATACAATTTATTTCATTTCTAGAAAGAAAAGTTACTTTTTAAGGTCATGGTATAGGGTATCAGCGTATCAGAAAAAGAAGTCACCTCAATTAAACCTGATTACGCAACTAAAGGTTTACGGCATACAAATAAGTGTAAATATAAAAGGTCTCATCTTTTGATTTACCATTGTGATTTTTTCAGTTCTG
This sequence comes from Ecdyonurus torrentis, assembly GCA_949318235.1. NCBI lineage: Eukaryota > Metazoa > Arthropoda > Insecta > Ephemeroptera > Heptageniidae > Ecdyonurus > Ecdyonurus torrentis. Next base: position 5,858,691 of record OX439136.1, read on the forward strand.
AACTTTCTTGAATTTGCTCTGTTTCTATGGTATATTACCCTGAAATTCTTGTCAGTGTTAGCTTTGTAGAATAAGTTAAAAAATTGGTACCAAATTGAATTCAAATTAATAGTGGAGACAGACAGATACAGAGTTTTTTAGTGGTCTAATGCAACTAAAAGAGTAAAAAAAAAAAAAAAAAAAAAAAAGTTATTTTTGTTAAATTTTTGTTTGTTTTTCATTCAAAATTATTTATTTCATTACCTTCTCGTAAAGTCAGTAAACAATAAATTTACAATGTTATGATATTATTATTATTATTATGAGAAAAACTCACGTTGAATGGAAATAATAAAATATATTACATAAAATATGACCTAAGGTGCCCCTCATGCCCGGTTAAAATATGGTATCAATCCCTGTACAAAAAAAAAAAAAAAAAAAAAAAAGCGTTTTCTAATTTTGTGGGATATTCTTATCTTTTTTTTTTTTTTTTTTGCAGAATCCTTGCATACTTTAAAAAGGTAGAGATAATCACAATCCTGTGTTTGGAATGCTAGAATCTGTAGTATCATTGAGACTTACACGGATATGTATAGTTTTTATTATATTTGATATAGATTGTATAATATACCTAGTGTTATTGACAGGCGTTATACAATTTACATTATTGGTCAATGATTATATATATATATGTTGGCAACCATTGCCGAATTCGCTCATTGGCCGAAATAAGTGACCACGTCGCGGCGTGGCAATGCATTTTTGCCAAGATCCGAAATGCATCGTAATTTTGACCACGTTGCGGAGTAGTTTTTAACAAATGCCAAATTTTTGGCAAATACATTTTAGCCAGTTCGTGGAGTGGTTTTTGATAATTGCCACGCTGCAGCGTGGTCAAAATGTTTAATACGCAGGTTACGATATTCGGTATAAGTATGAATAGTATAATATATTTTTTTATTATTATAACACATCATTTTATATTATGGTTTTCAGTTAATTAAAATATTTATAAATTTATAAAAATGATTTCTTATTAAATTTGACAAAAAAAATTGTCTATGGTCAACATTTCGATGCACAAGTGCTGAATTTCGGATCTTGGCGAAATTGCATTGCCACGCTGCGACGTGGTCACCTATTTCGGCCAATGAGCGAATTCGGCAATGGTTGCCAACATATATATATATATATATATATATATATATATATATATATATATATATGACATAAATATATGAAAGTAAATGCAAATGTATAGACTTGCTTACATTTTAAATGTCTTCATATTTAATATTCTGCTCTAATTAACATATTTTTAATTTAAAACTCTTTGATACGATAAATGCATATATTTTTACATGCTTACTAATAATAATATTTTACTGTAGAAGGTTAATGCTTGAAGCATGAAAAATAGTTAAAATGATAATAGTAATAATAGTAAGAGAGAAAAAGTATATTAAATGTGGATTCTGGTGGAAAATAAAATACTGATGACTTTTTTCCTAGAGGCAAATATGAATTTAAAAAAAAAAATAAAAATGCTATTTCCGAGCTACTTTTGTAATTAATTTATTTTATTATTTATGTAGTTATCAGTATTTTATATTACCAAGTAATAATTTTACTTCAAAATACAAATATTATTGGATCGTATTTTATTATTTTATTTCACGTAACACATACCTAACATATTATAATTGTGTCTGCATTTTTTTTATGTGTGCTGAATCTCGTTCTTTATTTTGTCACGCAGCAAAAAATAGCTAGAATAAAAAAACTTCAATTCAATGCATAAAAAACGTAAAAATCATGAGATGTTACTTTCATATATACACATATTATGTAGATTAATCCTTTTGTACCATCACGAACTGGGGTTAAAGAAATTGTAAATTAAAGCCACATACCACAAAAAACAACATTCGCTTTTTAATGAATAAACACGAAATGTGATCATCAAAACTGATGACAATTTTTACCAGAATGTTAATATAGCCCTACGAGGGAGCGTGAAAAAACTGTAAAATATGCAATTTGCGTAAAAATTCATGTTTATGACGTCAGAAACATACAAAAATTAGTATGAAAATGTTTTGCGGGTTGCATAAATTTAATTTTCTGATCACTGCTACGGGGTTACTGTTGGGTTTTGGTTTTAAGACAAACTAATGTTATTTGTGTAAATCCCATCAAGTTTTTTGTGATATAAATGGTTATGTTTTTCTCTGGTCTATTCCTTTAAGGAAATTTTACAATTAATGACAGGTCTATTATATAATAGAAATTGTATAGTGGGTTGCCTACTTTACAAATTTTCTTCTCTGTTTGTTAGACTACAGAAGTGCTAAAGGATATAAACATGTAATAATTAATAATATAATAATAGTACCATCTCGTTATTTATTATTATTATTATTAATATTTTTTTTTTTCGTTTTCTCTTCAAATTTTTTTTTAAACATAGTCTAGACGAATTGTCATGTCATGAACGTTGTGTTTGATTTATTTTTTATCTCTGAAAAGTATTACAGAATAATGAACTAATTAGTGTTCCAAATGGGACAAATATTTAAATAATTTACCTTTTAATACAAATATATAATGTAGCCAAAATAATAATTAACGTTTTTGCTTTTTTTTACTTTGGTTATACTTTCATTTATATAGCAAAAGAAAAACAATTTAATTTAAACAATAGTTTTGCTTACACAAATTAAATGTCAGTTGGTATTTTGTTTGTCTGCTATGTTTTATTTGACTTATTTATTTTCGAAATACACCTAATTAGTGCTGCAAAAATTACGTGTTTTATAAACATTTTACTATATTCACATTTTTTTTAACATATTATATTATTATATATTTTTTTAACATTTCACAATATATTTTTAATATTTTTTTATACATAATATGTATACATAAATAAATACTAACCATAATAGCAGAAATACGTACAAAGAAAAAAAAAATAATAATAAAAAAAGAGTTTTACATAGCATTCTTATTATACGTACTTACATTACCTATTTTAAAATTAAATATTTGTACTCGTGAAAAAGAATGCCCCTAACTATGTATGCAACATTTCTTGCATTTATATAACTCTGGTTGTATAATTATAGCAAATTTTTTTATTTTAAAATATTTTATTTTTAAATTATTTTAATAAACTTAGTTAATCAAGTATAAAATTAATTTTTAATTAAATTATTTCAAAATAACATATTGTAAAAATAGTAGTAAATTTAAATGAAATTTATAATATTTAGCTTTAAGCATAATAAATATATATTTTAAATTCAAATGTTATAATTAAATAAAATATACTTTTTCTCCCCTCCTCTCTCTCTCTCTCTCTCTCTCTCTCTCTCTCTCTCTCTCTCTCTCTCTCTCTCTCTCTCTGTTACTGTTGTATGATGATGATATAATCAAATAAATTTAATAAAACCTGGTGAAGTGTGTTAAAATTATAATAACTAAATTTAGTTAGAAAATAAGCACTTTTCACTTTTTGAAAACTTTGCCCACGGGCAGACAAAAAAACATTTTCGTGTATGTCAGAAAAATAGAGGAAGGGTCGGAAATAAGGTTGTAGTTGGAAATTTCACACTTCATTTCATGTAAGTATATAAGAAGTTGTATTATCGTATTGTATGATATTTGGTTAAAAATAAAAAATAATAATAATAATTTTGTTATGTTATGAATTTTAAAGAAATGTACTTCGTGGATTGTATGATTACTTTTGATATTTAAAAAATAAATATCATATTTTTGAATACATTTTTTATGTTCTATACAAATATAATATTTATAAAACATAAAACATCAGAAATATAAGCTCTTAAATATTTTGACATTCTATAATCTGTAAGCAAGAATTTGATGCTCGTGTTTTTTATATGTACGATATTTGAATATAAAAGTATAAATACTCTTATCTTTTTGACAAGTTTTAACGAACTTGTGAGGAAGTGAAAAAAAAAACACTGAGATTTGTATTGAGAGAGATATATATTTTTTTTTTGATGTGTTTGAATTTTGAGTGATCTATCCTGAAGCGATGTACGGTGAGTCCCCTACAGCACAGTATGTATACACAGTATAAGGAGAGATGAGAGAGAGAGAGAGAGAGAGAGAGAGAGAGAGAGAGAGAGAGAGAAGTATGGACAAAACAAATCTGGATGGACAAGTCTATTTCCCATGTCACTAGTTGTCAAAATAGTACCCAGTTATCTTACTTTTTTTTTCATTTTTTTTTCCCTCGAGCCAAAATGTTAACGTCTCTTTTTTTTTTCTTTTTTTTATCAAAATACCGTTTTGTTTTACATTTTAAGAGATTTTCTTCTTCTTCTTTTTTTATGTATATATACTTTGTAGTATATTTTTCTCCCCTTTATATGATAGGTTTATATATCTACACATTCATATGTTGCATGATACATTTTGTTTCAAAAACATTGTCAATTTTTATATTTAGATAATGAATTTTTATTTTTTTTATATACTTTTCAATGAAGATTTGACAAAAAGAAAGAAAGTGAATTTTATGGTTTACATATCATCTTTTGTTATATGAAAAGTTACTTTTAACTTGTCATAAAAATGTAACGTATGAGATTGTTACATAAAGCCCTTGTCAACTTACTTTTTTATCATTTGAAATACTAGACTGATAATTACTATAACTTAATATCCATGAATTAGACACCATCACGTTGATTTTGAATTTATTTTCGTTTATTTTTCTTTTTGCGGTTATATCACGTATCATCTGACGTCACAATGTACCGATGGGGCCGTGATAGGGGTAAAGAACTTGAGAGAGGGGCTTAAATTTATCACGTGACCAGAGCGGTGACTGTGATTGGCGGTGGTATATTGTGACGTCAGATACGTGATATAACAGTCGAAAAGGAAAATAAACGAAAATAAATACAAAATCAACGTGATGGTGTCTAATTCATGGATTTTAAGGTATGGTAATTATCAGTCTAGTATTCTAAATGATACAAAAGTAACTTGACAAGGGCTTTAAATGCTTTGTAAGAATACCTTCTTTTTTTTCAGCTACTAAAATACTATTATTTAACCAAGATTGATTATTGTAACTGCGAGTATTTCTCTCATAAAAATAACATGTTAAATATGATTGAAACATTTAAATTTTGTTGAATTCAAAACAGAAAGAAAGGGAAAATGACCTATATACTTTTCAAAATATATTTTAGCCAGGTATCTTACTGCAAAAATAACTCATATTAGTTGTGAAAAACTACGATTGTAATTAATAAATTTATACGCTATTATTTGTAAAGATTGAGGAAATGTGATGCTGCAATTAGGCTATTTGCATTTTCCAAAAAGCAAGCCATTGTAACTTTTGCAACCTTTTTTTTTTTTTTTTTTTTTTTTTTTTTTCTTCTTCTCAATTTTTAGTACTTTTTTGGCTATTTTAGTTTAATTTTTAAACATTTTAAATTTTTTTTGTAGAATCTGAAACTTTGTTATATATTGTTAGTATTAAGAATTATTTTTCAATTTGAAAATTCAACAATTAACAAAAGAATTAAGAAGAAAAAAAATAATAGTATCAGCACAGCAGATAATTTGTACCACATGGAATATTAAATTAAATAATTAAAGTCATTCAACCAATTAACAAAAATTTCTTTAGGAATCTTAATCAAATATTAAATTGAAATAAGACTAATAAAAATCAAAGAAACTTCTTATATAATAAAAGTATCTCTTGAGTTTTTTTTTTTTTTTTTTTTTTTTTTTTTTTTTTGAAGAGAGAGAACAGATTTCCTGCTGTTGGGAAGACGCCTTAAAAACTAAGTACACGATCATTGAGACTTACCCCCCGCCCCCATACCCTCCACCTCTTAATGTACTTCCTTCTTGAGAACATAATTATTTTGACTTTTATTTCAAATCGCACGTACATACGTAAGCTAAACAAATATACTCACAGCTCGTTAGTTCTAAATTATTTATTTATTATATATATATATATATATATATATATATATATATATATATATATATATATATATATATATATATATATATATATATATATATATATATATATATATATATATCTGTATATATATTATACAGTATAATATATTGATTCTTAAAAAAAGCACTTTTTGATTTAATGGTTATGATAACTCAGTATATTTTAATTTTAATATCAAATGACCACTTTAAAATATTAAATGGTTATTAATTTTAAAGTAAATATAAAAAACAAATATATAAACAGTATATTTGTACAAAAAACAATACATTTTTTTTTTTATCATTAGTAATGATTTTTTTTCCAGTTATTTCGATTCAGATAAAATAAAATATGTGTATATAAATTTTTTATTTAAAGGCATAGAAAACATTGAAACAACATGTTCTAAACACAAAATGGGATCTACAAAACTGATAATATTTTTTACCAGAATGTTAATGTAGCCCCACAAAAGAGCTTGAAAAATATGTAAAGTATGCAATTTGCGTGAATATTCCTGTTTATGACGTCATTAACAGTCAAAAACTAGTGTGAAAATGTTGTGCGGGTTGCATAAATCTAAATTTTCTGATCACTGCTACGGGGCTACTGTTGGGTTTTGAGACCAATTAATGTTATTTATATCAGTCCCATCAAGTGTTTTGTGATGTAAATGCAATTGTTTTCATGTTTTCTATGCCTTTAAGATATAATTCATATTGCGTTATTTGGAAAATTTTTAATGTTGAATAAAAATTAAATATAAGAATTTATAATTTGTTTTAAACTGGAAAATTTCTCTCTCTCTCTCTCTCTCTCTCTCTCTCTCTCTCTCTCTCTCTCTCTCTCTCTCTCTCTCTCTCTCTCTCTCTCTCTCATTCTAAAATTCTTTATATTTATATACTTTATGAAGTTTTACGTTTGCGATTAAGGTGCTATACTACTTTTCATTTTTAAATACAAAGCTTCGAGTTGCTGTGGATTTCTCTCTCTCTCTCTCTCTCTCAATTCCGAATGCTTTACTTTTTCTTTTTGTTTACACGGTACATTGCACGGTGGATAAAATTAATGTTTTTGTTCTTTCTTTTTTTTATGAACATCGAAGTTTTTTAATATATAAATCCTTCAGGGCATTCTCTCTCTCTCTCTCTCTCTCTCTCTCTCTCTCTCTCTCTCTCTCTCTCTCTCTCTCTCTCTCTCTCTCTCTCTCTCTCTCTCTCTCTGCACTGTTAATTCTTTCCCTCTCTTATTAAAAAGTATATTACTGAAGTATATATGCTCGCAAATAAAATATTATAATAGTATATCTTTAAATAGATCTTTTAAATTATTTTTTTTTTTTCAGTCATATAATCTCTTACACTATATATTTTTAATTAAATATTGTTCAAATTTTTATTTACATTTGTGCTACTTTTGATTCTATGGCGTAGTACAATAAGATTTCTTTTATTGTCATTTTTATAAATTAAAGTGGTATGATAATTAATTTTTTTATCGAATATTTCACATTTCTTCATAATATGTTATTGAGTCATATAATTTTATTTGTATATTTTTAAAAACAAAGACTATTGACTAAAAAAAAAAATTAAAAATTAAAAATACAATAAATAATAATTTAATTAAAAATTAAGACGAAGTATTAAAATGATTAAAGTATAAATTTAACAAAAGCTGTCTGCAGACACTTGTGTGGAAAAAAAAAATAATAAAAAAACCTAAAAAAATCCTGTTTTTTTTTATGCATATATATACCAGTTTTAATATGGTTGATCAAAAAAAAAAATAATGCAATAAAAAATTAAATTATGAATTTTTACATAATAGCATTAAGTAGAAAACATTCACGTATGAGTACGAGTATAATATTAAAATTTCTTACTCATTTTGATTAATGATTCCACTTCATTAATTCATCTTATCTCTTTCTTTACAATACTATATAATATAAAATCAGTATAGCATACAAAAGTTAGGTCTGAAAAGTACATACACTCATACATTGAATGAAAGTAACATCAGCATACAGACAAAAGACTCAAATTTTCTGCTGATAAAGTCACTTTACTTTACACCTCATTTACTTTACCATCAAGTCTCTCTCTCTCTCTCTCTCTCTCTCTCTCTCTCTCTCTCTCTCTCTCTCTCTCTCTCTCTCTCTCTCTCTCTCTCTCTCTCTCTCTCTCTCTCTCTCTCTCTCTCTCTCTCTCTCTTCAATGAACTCATCAGCAAACTTTTAACATGAATAAAAAATTAATTTATCTACTATTTTATTATCTTAAGTTTCTGTGGTTAGCTTTTTTTTTTTTTTTTTTTTTTTTTTTTTTAACTTAAACTCTATTTACACATAGTTATATATTTGCATTAATTTGATTGCATAAATATTTAATGTGCTTTTTAAAGTAATGGTTTTTAATTAATTTAAAATTTGCTCTATTTGAACAAGACTTTTCATTATTATTATGTACCCAATATTAAGTATTTACTATATATGTATAAACTACTGGTTATATAGTATATTATTACTGAGTGTTTAAATTTTGCAAATTTAATAATCAAGTTTACGTATAAAATAATAATAATAATTAATGATTTTTATAAGTCATTAACTGCAATTTTTTTTAAATTTTGACAATCTTATATGTCATTTTTAACTAAATTGTCATGCAGGTGGTGCAGCTTCTTTTTTTTTTTTTTTTCTATTTTTTCTTAAAAAAATTTTTTATTACTTTTTTTATTATTATTTTTAGGGATGATTATTATGGAATTTATGCAATTAAAAACATTGTACTGCAACTGGTCAAAACAATAATAATAATTAACGGCTTTTTTATTGGGCGAAATCAGGCGTACAACTTCTCAATTTAACCCAACTGTTTAACAGTACAGTCAGTTACAATTTTTGTTAGTATAACATCGACATATAGCATGAAAATTAAATTAATAATTTATTTGATAAATTTTAATTAATTTTAATAATGATATAATAAAGCTACGTTATATCATACACAAGTTCATTCTGTAAACTACACACAAATATTAAGACAGCTTTGAAAATTATCCTTTGTTAAAACATCTGATCATGACTTCATTACCTGTTTAGTGTAGTTTATTGTTAACCAAAAACAGGCAATGTTACACACAGTGGTGGTACATACAGTACAGTATAAGTGACATAATATTAAGGACATATAGCATACACAATAATATACACTTACATAAATTATAGTAAATTAAAAAATTATAAGTTTTATGATTTGATCATTGTTATTTCTTCGTTTAGAACTTTAGACCTGATAAGAATCAACGAAACTTCAAAAAAAAAAAAAAAAAAAAATCGATGCTCAACATGCGAATTACTTTTATCGGCTCAAAAAACAAGATCAACCAATCAATGTGTATTATTTTTTTAGGCAGCCAATCATTATTAATAAGCCTCACTATACTATAAACTACAATATTTATTTTGGAAATTTATAGACATACCAAAAATGTGCTGTATAATCTTAACCCTTTATTTATTATTATTATTATTATTATTATTGTATTTGCTCTATTTTTTGTTAATTTAGTTTATGTAAGTAAGTCGAATGTTTTTGCAAATATTTCTAAACTTCAATTAATTCTGAAGTGCAGATGCGAAAGAAAAAAATATATGAAATAAGTTTACTTGAATTTAATTGAAAATACAAGAGAAAAAAAAATCTTTAGGAGATAAAGGATAAAAAAAAAAATTAAATCCAATCTCTTAGGGTATTATTCTAGATTTCCCCTTTTTTTTTGTCTTTTAATGGAATTTACTTCTTCTTCTTCTTATTTCTTTTGTTTATTTTTCTTAACCCTTTTATTCTCGATTAAGTAAAATTCCATTTTTATTTCTTGGCTCTTTTTTCCAGTTTTCTAATCGCATGAATTATAAATAGAAACTTAACATTAAAACCAAAACGAATTTTTAAAGAAAAATATTATGTTTCGTTTACTTTGCTTTTACTTCAAAATAGTTATAAAAATATGTTTGTTTTTTCTTATTGAAATGATTTTGCTTTATAGTAGTGTTTAAAAATAACAACTATTATATATACTATATATATATATATATATATATATATATATATATATATATATATATATATATATATATATATATATATATATATATATATATATCTGGAAGGTCAATAAATAATTTAAATATAATATAAAAAAAATTAACTCAAATTATTTCACATTAAAAGGAAAAAAATACTATTTTATCTATAAGAACTCAATTAAATTGAATATTACAACTCTTATAGTGTTTTTTAAGTTTTTTTTTACTCACAAGTTTCTGAAAAAAAAAAAAAAAAAAAAAAAGTTTAACTCAAATTTGCCTTAAAGCTACCATATATTATTTTAATTATATGTAATTTTAAATACCATATAGAAATTAGTGTAAAATTACAATGAGTTTTATGTAATCAATATACTTCTCTCTCTTTCCATATTTCTCTCTTATATATACACACTCTCTCTTACTCTCTCTCTCTCTCTCTCTCTCTCTCTCTCGTATTCCAATTACCGTAAATAATATCTGTTTGTATTTTCTCTAGTAAGTTTGTTTACGTATTATATCTAAGGTTTCTCTTCTCACATTTCAGTACCTCTAATCCCCCACCCTCCTCCCCTACAATCTCCTATCCTCTTTACCCTACACACTCTACTAATTCCCTAAATACTTATAGCTACTTTACTAAAGAATTAGCTTAATATCTTTTCATATGACACTTTTAATCAAATGCGCGCGCATCATTTTGTTATTATTTTTAAATCCGTAACCTAGCAACCAAAATGTTTAATAAATATTGAAAAAAGAAAAGAAAAAAATGACACATTATGTTTTTTTTGCTAAGTATGATACTTCTATTTTAGTTATGAATGTTTTTAATAATACTAAAAATATGATAGAAACTAAAGAATCACGCAAATTTGTAGTAAAAGTAAGTAAATGTGGTTATAACTTTATTTTGTTATATACTTTTTGACATTTTATATCAGAAATAATGTCTAAATTTATATAAATTACAAATATCATTTATGCACGCTATTTTTTTTTTATTATTATTATTTTTTATTATTATTATTTTTTCTTTGCAATTGAAATAATGTATTACGCTGTACATATTAATTCAATCATGATATTATATTGATAATATATTTCATGACTCATAACAACGGTAAAAGGATGAATAGAAAATAAAGAAATAAAAATGAGAAAGATGCAAAGAAAGTAAATGAATATATTTTTTTCTTATAGTTTATATCACGTCTCTTTGGGAAAAAAAAGAAAGAAGTGTAAATTATTATTATATTGGAACATGATAAATTTTTCCTATAAAATGATTTTTAATCCAGAAATTGCTTTCATAAAGTATATAGAACTCCTATTATGCTACACTAGGGTAGTTATGCACTATTAATCTTCCAATCTTGCTAAAATTTAAATATTTAAATTGTATATATAATTACAATGATTTAATATTAATACATAATACATGTAACAAACATCTATTCAATAACGTTTAAAAGCATTTTTCTTTATATATATATATATATATATATATATATATATATATATATATATATATATATATATATATATATATCGAGGGTGCTCCGCTATAATGTCCTAAGTCCATTTGACCTTGAAAAATATTTTTTGCTGCAAATGACCTGAAATGGATAAATCCAAAATTTGGGGTTGATCCGACGATTTTTTTATTTTTCAAGGTCAAGTGGACTTAGGACATTATAGCGGAGCACCCTCGATATATATATATATATATATATATATATATATATATATATATATATATATATATATATATATATATATATATATATATATATATATATATATATATATATATAGTTAAACTGAAAATGGTATGTTATAATTAACTAGTTACGTGGAAACAACAAATTCTTTTAACTCTGAATGAAATTTCATATAAAAAATAATATGATAAAGCTTTCTCCCTCTCTCATGCTCTGAATTTAAAAAAAAAAAAAAAAAAAAAAATGTTGCTCGGATGTAAATTACAAAACTGTGTATGTTCATGAAAACTCATGAGTTTTTTTTTTTTTTTTTTTTTAGTAACTTGTTAGAAGTTCGTATATATTTTATATATATACATACATACATAAAGAGTTTAATATATGATATATAGTTATGCGAGAGAAAAAAAAAAAAAAAAAAAAAAAAAAGAAGAAGCAAGTTTTATATAGAATGAAAAATTAGAGTTAATAATTCAAAATAAAAAGATATTGTGACTTTCATTGACTTTTATTATTGAAGTTTTTTATTGGTGAAAATTTACAGTTATTAGACAAAAACAGTTTTAAGTTTTGTAAAAGATTTGCGCAGTTTGTGAAATAAAAGTGGTACCAAAAAAAAAAAAAAAAAAAAAAAAAAAACAGGGGTGAGGTATATTTCAAAGGAATGGCATAATTTATAAAACGTAGATGATAACCAGATTGTATATAATTAATTGAATTTGAGTTTTAAAATATACTAACTTTAATGATATTCAAATGATTATTTCATTATTTGACGAGTGACGTCTTTGTTGAATTCCTCGAAACCTTCCGGTAAACATTGTACCGCGAAAGAAAATAGTTCTACCTATTTCATAATACATATTGACTAGTAAAGGAACAACGGTTTTGGGACCGACTATATGTGATTTCGTTCACATCCGCTTCCGTTTCTCCTTACTACGCATGCGCAGTAAGTTAAAACGGAAGCGGATGTGAACGAAATTGCTTATAGTCGGTTTCAAAACAGTTGTTCCTTTATTAGTCAATAGAATGTTAAGCTGCGCGACCTTGGCCAAAACTTTTCCCGGAGTATCTATAACCTCTTTCTCTTATATTATGAACCTTCGGCTTTTTGAACCTTAAAAAAAATATATATCTAGTATATAGGCGGATTTTTTTTTAAAAATCTCTGTACCAGCTTTAAATTTTACTTTGATATCAAACTAGCTATGGATTTACACAAAAGATTTTCGTTGTCTTCATGGCCATGTTTTAAATAGAGGAATATTACTTACAATGTGTATTTTTTTATAAACACAGTGTATCACAAAATCCATACAAGGTAAAACCTTGTCGCTCAGTTCACTTTTATAAGCATAACTAATAATGTACCGGTACTTGTATTTTCATCAATATTAGATCTAACATTTTTAGACAATGAGCTAAATAATTTTACACTATTAAAGGCGTAGAACACATTGAACAAAAAACTAGTGTGATATCCTAACAAACCTGAAAATCAACGTTGATTTTGCTGGGAGTCATTGATTTCTAATTTATTTTTCATTCATAAAATAGTGCATGTGGACTCTGAGGTCATAGCTTGTTTGTTTTACGCGCACCAGGTGAACTTTGACGTCATTGTCCGCAAGCACCATTTTGTGAATGGAAAATTAATAAGAAATCAATGAATCTGGCCAAAGTAATGTTGATTTTCAGGTATATATGTTAGGATATTAGACATATTTTTTGTTCAAAGTGTTCTATGCCTTTATACAAGATCTCTAATAGAAATTATTGTTATGTATAAAAGTATTTGTATTAATTGATTTCTAATTTTTAATTTAATTTTATTGCACAAGTATAGATATTAAACTTGCAGCACTCGTGTAAATAAAAATAAAGTAGATTTTGCAAAAATATATTTCTGTATTGTGTCTGAAATCTCTTGCATATTATTTAAGGGAGTAGGGGACCGACGTTGGCCATTAGACTCAAACTTTTCTCGTCAAAAACATCTGAAGTTTTGCACAATGGTACTTCAGCTTGAGACAATTTTAAATACATAAAAAGTCAGGGGGGTCACCGTGCAAATTAATCCTATATAATTTTTTGAAATTTTAAGCCCATAAGGCCCAGTGTTAATTTCAAAAAAAAAAAAAAAAAAAAAAAAAAAAAAAAAAATTTCGGGACGGTCAAACATCATGAAATTTTTATCACCGCTAGATGTGACCCTTAGCTACATAATGACACCAAATTTAAACCCAAAACACTTCTAGTTTTTGAGATATAAGGTCGGTACCCAACTTTCTTAACTACAGTTGTATTGGTGTGTGTTGTGTTCAATTGTCAGTATAGCACAGCCTTATCTGAACCGGTTCCCGTTGGATCATCGAAGTTGAGCAACATCGAGCGTGGTCAATACTTGTATTGATAAAACTGTATACAAAAACTGGCGACGTACGTGGCTGTGCTGGTAGTTTGACCACTGCTTGCTAACATGAGTGATGTCGTAACTCTTGTTGGTTTGCTGAGAGTCAGTGGTCCGGGTTGCACAGATCTGGTAGTTGAGCCTAGAAGATAACAAGTTGAGCCTGAGGTTTGGTAAACCTCAGATCGACCATACTGCACGAAAGGTATTCTAGAGTCATGATGCTTACCTGCATACCTGCAATTGTGTTGATCTATAGTTTTAATTTAGATAATCAGGTTTAGTACTCATATATGTATATTTGTGTTATTATATTACATGTTTAAATTGTTATTATTATTGTTTTTATTGCCTTACAATTATGACCAAAGTTCCTACAGTATTGAAAAAAAAAAAAATCTGTTTATGTGCTTCAAATAATATTTATCGTTATTTTAAACCACACTTGCAACTTTTCGACGTGATACATACGCTTTTTACTGTTTATTTGTTTTTATTATTGTATGTATAATAATGTATTTGTATAGCATTGGTCTGATGATCTTTTTTCATTTTGTTACAGGTAAAGAACTCGTTCTGTTTTTTTTTTTTTTTTTTTTAAATTACACCTGCAGAAATCCAATTAACCCTGTGGCCAATTTTGTAAGTACTGTACATACATGCACACAATGCCATGATGTTTTACATTAGGGTTTTATTCTATAATTTCAATGATGAATTTTGTGGTAACAATATAATATATATAATAAAAAAAGAGTTAATTAAAAATGATAAAAACAAAAGAGTTAAAAATTCAAAGTATTTCCTTTTGACTGTCAATGAAATCAATATGGATTTGAGAGTGATTTATATTTGAATAGAAGTGGAAATGAATGACGAGAGAGAGAGAGAGAGAGAGAGAGAGAGAGTTAACGAACTGTCGTGTTGTAATACGTCATTCACATACCACTCTTGTCACCACTGCTACTGATAGATATTGCATTTAAAGTTCGAGAATCATTTAAAATAATTATTTTTATAGATAAGAAAAATTGATACTTTTGTTAATATATTTTCTAAAAAGAGAAATATTTCTGAATCGATTAATGTGTGATTTTTAAGTTTTTGAAATCTATAAGTATTTTTAATTAATATTTGGCCCAATTTGACGTAACAGTTAGTAATTTTTTTTAATGAAAAGTTACATACTATGACATATTGTGATTTTCAATAACAATAACAATAACAACAACAACAACAACAACAACAACAACAACAAAAAGACTGAGACAATTTATTGAAATTAAATAAAAGAAAATTGCACATAAATCATTTTTTTTTTCAAAACCCTAAAAAATATGTTGGAATTTTTTTCTTTGCTAAAAATTGTAGTAAAGATGCTCAACAAATGTATTTGTCAAAAAATTGAGGGCGTTAGAAGTTCTAAAAATACAAAAAATTGTTGTTAAATGAAACTTTAAAAAGTAAGTTTGGGGATCCTAAAATAGAGAAATAAAAAAATAGTCACCTATTTTTTATAAGGCAACTAAGATTTTTGTTATTATTTTAATTTCTCTCTCTACATCAATTAAAACTATTATTCTTGTTAATTCAATAGGTATATATTACGTAATAAAAATAAAATGTTCAAACAATTTTTTTATACCTTATTATGATAATATTATGCACATCACTCTAAAAAATGGTGCATTACTTTAGTTACGAATCCTAACTTATTTAAGATATACACTTTTAAGTTATTATGAGAAGCTAAAATAATGCATTTTAGCAAATTATTAACAATAGCTAATTTAACTTAAAATAGCTTAAAAAAACTTTAAAAAACGCAAAACAACTTAAATGAGCTATTTTTAATAATGTGCTTAAATGCATTATTTTAGCTACTCATAATAACTAAAAAGTGTATATCTTAAATAAGTTAGGATTCGTAACTAAAGTAATGCACCTTTTTTTTAGGAACACTATATCATTCCTCAACCTAGTACTTAAAACATTCCATTACAAAGTCTTAAAATTGTTTGATATATCATCCCTTCTGATTAATATAATTGGTCGATAATTTTAAATATGATTTCATAATATGATTTAAATCTGATAATCTAAATATTTAATTGAAACAAATATTTTAAATGACTCAACTAAAATTCCATCATAAACACATTTAAAAATTCGTTATATACGAAAATGAAGTATATATATATAGTGTATTATATTATACAACGTATATTATATATGTGATATTTAATTTAAAGAACCCTTGTTCACAAAATACGTATTACGTATATACTGTACAGTATATACACACATACACATATGGTGTTAAAACTTATGAACGTATAATATTTCAAACCAAAAAATTTATAGAACCATAATATTATATGTGTGAGTGTAGATTCTATACATTTTCCTACTCATTAAATCACAAAACAAAACTTTGTGCAAAATAAACCGTTGAGAGAGAGAGAGAGAGAGAGAGAGAGAGAGAGAGAGAGAGAGAGAAAGG
>OX439136.1:5875621-5939464 GCA_949318235.1 Ecdyonurus torrentis
TTTGAAATTTTGCTTTATTAATTTAGTAGCAGTAGTAAGTGTTTTATTTATAATACATAGATATTAATAATATTTATGAATTTTATGAATATGTTAAAAGTTGCAATGCATTTACACGGAAAAAAATTACTACTTCTGGCTGGTACATGAATCCTGTATTTTGCAATAGCTACAGCTCTGGTCACTATAGTTTGAGAACGGGGCAGCGACGGCCGCAGCGTTTTCTCATAAAGATAACGTAGTGCGGGATGCCTATACAAATCGTTCTCAAACTTTTGGCTAGAGCTGTACACTTTTATTTGGAAACAAGTAGCTATATAAACTAATACCACTTAATCTAAGTGAGTCACACCTTTATTGTAGCATATTGGACCTGTATTAGGTTTTATTGTAGTTCTAGGATAAATATATATAATGTCCACCTATTGCATTTACATAATTTAATACCTGCCTTTATTTTTTTTTTCTGTGTGCCTTGTTTAAATATTAGCTATGGTAGATGCATTTTGTTTTCCATAATCGCAGTCCTAGTACATAGGCATTATAGAAAATTAATGTTTTATAAATAAAGGTCAAAACAATATTTCTCCATTGAAGTAGTCTTATAAATACGATTTACATGAAGTTTAATAGGTGTACGAAAAGTTGCCTATCTAGTAAGGGGGCATAAGACATAAAACATGGCAAATAAAAATTCATTCACATTTTTTGACGAAACATGCATTAGATGTTCTGTCAATTATTATAAAATATAATAATGCTATTTTTTTTCTTTCCTCTTTTAAGGATTTTGTAATATAATTTAAAGTTTTCAATAGTTTTACATTAAAAGTTAACTGTTATTTAAATATGAAAGTATACACTTTTAGTTAAATCAAATCATTTTTTTTTTTTAATTTTTTAAAACTGATTGATTCCTATCCTTTAAAAATCAATGAATTATGTATTGTAATTATAAGCGTGCATTTCTAGCACAAAAATTGTTAAAAGAACAAGTTTTCTATAACAATAAAAAATTTCTTTTATATAAAACGAAATATAGAATAAAAATGTTATAAATCATCAAATTTTTATCAAAATCCCATCAGTAAAAAAAAAAAAAAAAAAAAAAAAAAAATCCTTTGTATAATTCATATAATATACCCGTGAAGAAAAATATAATAATAATTCAGGAGCGAAACCTTATTTCTCTCTCTCTCTCTCTCTTTCTCTCTCTCTCATTTTATCATTTATACCCAGAAAAAAAAACACTGATAAAAAACACACATGTTCAATACATTTGTATTACAAATATTATGTGTGTGTGTGTGTGTATGTGTGTATCAACCCAACGCTGTTATTAGTTACAAACCATAAAAATGGTACAGATAACCCTCAAGTGTATAAAATATATTTATACGGGTATTGAAATCTATATTGAGTTGATACTGAAATTAACTTTTTTTTTTTTTTTTTTTTTTCTCAGTGTACTACCTTAAAGATTTATACAATTTTCCTTTAAAAAAAAAGTTGATATTTTTCTTTACAAATACAATCATCAAGTTTCTTACCTATTATACTGACCATTTATAACATTGTCATCTTTCTGTATTTATATATACGTAAATAAAATTATATACCATGTCTAAAAAAAATGTCTAAACAAGCCTCTTACTGTGTTATAGAAAAATAAAAAAAGGGTTTTGACATAACATAAATAATAGAATAGGTTACTCTCCTATTCCACACTGACAAAGAAAAAAAAGTAGGTTAGATACAATTTTGGGTGTATATATTTTGTGACTTAAATATAGTACAAATTTACGTTAAAGTTTCCACACATTTTTAAATCTATACTTTTATTTTTTATGCCATTATTTCCATATTTTATAGATTTATAGAATCTTTATATAAATCTATTCTCTATTAAATTTATATCAGACTATATATTAATTAAATATATTATAGTAAAAATTTTACAGTGTGCTGTGAGACAGTATATTGAAAAAAAAATTAAAAATTGTATATAGTAACGTTTAGAGAACCGCGGTGTTAAAATGACATAAGACTTTGTTACTATTATAAAAAACGTAAACATAAAAAAAAAAAAAAAACATTGATGGGAATGGCTTAAGGAGTGTTGCCAGTTTTTTTTTTCTTTTAATATACTACGCTAGTCAATTTAAAGTTGAAAAATTATTTATTCACTGACACTTAAATATAAATAATTATTGTTGAAATATTTTAATTTTTTTCTCTTTCTCCGTTTCTGTGTCCTGTAGTTTCTAATAGCATTAAGTTATTAATCATTTTAACAAGTTTTTAAATTATCTTTCTTTTTATAGATTTTGTATTTTAAAGCTCTTTATAATTATATATACATATTATTTATATAAGTGACATATTTTTTAAGTTGCATCTTCAGGAAATTAACATGTTGATTTATGAACACGAGACCTATACAATGTGCAAAACTTGTCGCAATTTATATATACTTTTATTCTATAATTATACAGACACATTTTTGCTGTTTATTTTATATATTTTAACTAAAATATGAAAATACACTAACGTATAGAAAAATATACTAAAATAGAACAAATAAACTCGTAATAATATATTAATATATATTTCTTTATATATAATGTATAATTACTTTAATTACTCAATTTTAAAGAAATAGACCAGAAGAAAACAAGCATTTATATCACACAACACTTGATGGGACTTATATAAATAACTTTAGTTTGTCTAAAACCCCAACTGTATAGCTCCGTAGCAGTGATCAGAGAATTTCGATTTCTGCAACCCGCACAATATATTTTATTAATTTTTGCATGATTCAGACGTCAGAAACATGAATAGTCACGCAAATTGCATACTTTACAGTATTTTCACGCTCTCTCGAACATTCTATAGTAAAAATTAACATCAGTTTTGAAGATCCTATTTCGTGTTTATTCATTGCAAAGCATATGTTGTTTTATGGGGTCTAATGCTAAAACCAAAATGCTAAAATTGGTATAAAACTAAAAAATTGGATAAAAAAAAAGCTATTATTTTACAGAAAAATATATAATTATAGGACGAGTACCAGAGTACTTCTTTGCAATATTTTTATTTAGGTATTATAACGCAGCTTAGAAATATTTGAACCCACTGAGTCTGAAAAATGCATTTTCTTTCAATAATTTATTTATTTATTTTTAAGTGAAATGCAAAGAATACCGACTATATTATTATTGACTCAATAGTCTCACAGTATATATATATATATATATATATATATATATATATATATATATATATATATATATATATATATATATATATATATATATATATATATATATATATATATATATATATATATATATATATATATATATATATATATATATATATATATATATATATAGAAAAATGTTGCAAAATATCATGTATGTATTCTGAAGAGAGTGACAATATCCTCTATATTATTACGTCTGGAAATATATATTTTGCACCAAAGATGATATGAAGGAAATAAGTTTTCTTATGTCTTATATACAAAACTGCATGCCTTAAAGCCTTATAATATTATATAATATCTTGTGTTCATGTCATCTGTCTGCTGTGGAAGATTTACTTTATTACTGCATTGTTTTATGTAACTTTTTTTTTTAACGTTAGTTTTAGAAATAAAAATGTAATGGTTTTACAACACTTATTGCACTTCTTTAGTAAAATGATAGTATATTAGAAAAAAAAAAATGCAGTCTTTTGTTACTATGGTATTTTGATGTGAAGCGTACAGTTGAGCTGGCATTTTATAAAATATTTATCCTATCTGTTTAAAATGCATGAAATAAAATTACTACTACTAGCAGAGCAGGTCCTGTATATTGCAACAGCTAAATATTATCCTGGAAAAGGTGTTGATATAATAAAATGTTACCTGATTCAGGTGAAATATCACCTAATCTAGGTAAAATTGTACCTTTATGGAAGTATTTTTTACCTGCGTTAGGTATTATCAATTCCTGGCTAATACAGTATTTATACCTATTGCATTTTATAGGATTTACGTTTCTTTAGCGGTAATTTTTGTTCGTGTATGTATATTTTAAAACGTTAATAAAAATAGTAAATAGTAATAAAAAAAATAATATAGTATAGTTTAATTTCAAACTTAAAAATTAGATGAAATTAATTGAAATATCTTGTAAAGATTAAAAAAAATTCAGATTATTTTCTTTTTTTAACATTATAGAATTCAAAATTTAAATGATTTTTTTTTTTGTAACCATTTAAAATTGTATTGATCTGTTAGAATTTATTTAATTATATACAAATTTGAATTTTCATTAAAAAAAATGAATATATTTACATCATTATTATAGAAAAATAATAAAGATAAAAACCTTTTTAGTCCTTTTACATATATAAGCATTTAAATAAAATTGCTTTAAAAATTAGTTTACTGAGTAATGTAATATTCTTTTGAATGTTATATTTGTGTTGTAATCTTTCGCATATTCATTTGTTACAGTTGAATAAAATATAGAATTCTTTGATACAGAGATTTAAATTGACAAAATATTTTATATACTGTATCAAATCGACGACAATAGTATTAATAAAAAATAATAATAATAATAAAAACTAGGGCGTTAGATATACATGAATAGATATCGGAAATATATTTTTCTATTTATATTTATCTATCCAATCGTAACGTACAAGCGTGAAATTTTTATCTTCATATGATAATGTATATCAGTTTATGTGTAAAAAAAAAAGCATCCCTTTTATACTGTATAAAAAAAGAGTGATGGAGAGAGAGAGAGAGAAAACCAGATTCAAAGAAAGAAACATATTATACAGTATAGGATGATTTCATTGATTCCTCTAGGCTTGCGATTCAATATACCATATATATGTGAGCATAATACTGTAATTGTTATAATATAGAATGCCTTACAGCAGTATTAAAAAATATGTAATTTAGTATCATTTTACTAGGGGAAAAAATGTATAAATGAAATAAATATATAAAAGTAATTTTACAATATATATATAAGCTTTATGTAGATTATAAAAACAGAGAAACTTACAAAGTTGTTTTAGTAAGTATATAGCAAAAAGACGTTTATTATTTTTATTATTATTTTTTTTTTATTTACTTAGAAATGACAATCGGGCACAATTACGCGAATTAGATTGCTCAAATAATAATAATAATACAAAGTGATAGAGTAGAAACACAGAAATATATTTAAATCAAAGAATTTAACATAGGGTTTGGAGAAAAATATAAACTGACATTACAAGAACAAAAAAAAAAAATAATAATAATAATAATAAAAATGAAGACGTCATATCTTTTTCATAGCATCATTAATATTTCAAACGATTAACAACAAAACTCATATATGTATAATGATAGTTATATATTTATTAATATTTTTTTATGTCGTTTCCTTCTTGAGGATTTTATTTTTTTATTTTTAAGGAGGCGATGACGTGTTACTTGTAACATGGGTCATCTACTTTCAAAGTTTAAGATTTATGTACTTCGCATCTGTGAACACGACATATAACGTATTCACCGCGCGCATACATTTTTTTCTTCTTTCTATTTTAGTCATAACAGACGTGATTCTAACACCATACTAAAACGTATTTTATTTATATACTATGTTTTCAAACATTTTAATTAGTTTCTATGTTAATTTAGTATATTTTTATCACTTTTATGTATCATTAAATTTATAATTTTCTGGAAATATTTTTGAAGAGATTATGGAATGATTTATGAGGAAGTTTGGAAGTTTTCTCATATAAGTTTTTTGAAATATTTTATATGCATTTTCTACTCTCTCTCTCTCTCTCTCTCTCTCTCTCTCTCTCTCTCTCTCTCTCTCTCTGTCGCTCTCTCTCTCCCTTTTAATATTAAGCACCTGTTTATTTTGATTTAATATGCCCTCAAAGTCATACAGGTATATATTTTGACTTTAAAATTACAATTACTTTTTATTTGTAAAAAAAAAAAAAAAAAAAAAAAAAAAAAAAAAAAAAAAAAAAAAAACTAATTAGAAATTAGGCTCTGGGTATTTTTTTAATTGAAAAATTAATAACTTTTGTTAGTAATTCTATTGAATCTGCTCAATTTTTTATTTAATTAAATTTAATAACTTTTTGTAAGTGATTTCCTGGAAAAAATATGGGCACTCGGATCAATTACAAAAAAATAATTTAATATACTTGCAGGGTTAAAATAATGATAATTAAAAATTATAAATTTTATAAATATATTAGACATTTTAAAAATTTTCCTTTTTCAAATCTCCCTTGTTGCGTCCAAAGGGCGTATTTACATTTCAAGCCCGTTTTACAAAAAGGCATATTTGCGTTTTTATCCAGTACCACAAAGGGCATACGTGCACTTGGTTTTACGTGTTCTGTTTATAGCGGATGCTAGTACACCCTCTGTGAAAAAGTATCCAAATATAAGTACGCATTTGGATGCAACAAACAATAAAAATAATGTAAAAAGAAAAAAAAAATCATAATAATACGTAAATTTGTAATTCCATTTTGACAAAAAAATAACAAAAGAAATAATAGTAATAACAAATAATAATAATATATATGAACCGATGTTAAACTTATGTAACACTCTAAAAAATGGTGCATTACTTTAGTTACGTATCCTAACTTATTTAAGATAATCACTTTTAAGTTATTACGAGTAGCTAAAATAATGCATTTTAACAAGTTATTAAAAATAGCTAATTTAAGTTATTTGAAGGTATTTTAAGTTTATTTAAGCTATTTTTAGTTAAAATAGTTATAGTTAATAACTTGCTAAAATGCATTATTTTAGCTGCTCATAATAACTTAAAAGTGTAAATCTTAAATATGTTATAGGATTCGTAAAAAGTAATGCACCAGTTTTTAGAGTGAATACGCGGTATTCATAAAATGAATAGTTTATAGTTTACTCGTTATTAAATTTTAATGGTTTTTCACTGCATTATTGAAAGCAATTATAGACATAATACTCAGTTCTTCCATGTATGTATATTATACTAACTTATTGCTATTTTCTTTGAAATTAAAATAATTACTTCTCTGCAACATTATATTTTTAGTGTTGAAAAACAAATTAGTGTACATAATATAATATAATCATATATATAACTCATAGAAATAATAAAAATTAATATTTTCTCATCATAACTCTTTAAGTCTATATTTCTAAGTTAAAAACTATAAAAATAGTCTTTATGGATTAAGAGGTGAAAGGTCATGCATATTTGGTAAACGTGCTTAAAGGCTATTGAGTAAACGTGACTTTGGTTCTTAAACTTAGCGCATAAAAATGTTATTAATATCCTCACGGCGGCGGTCATATTTATGTGCAAAAATGACGTCAACTTATGTTTTGTTTTTTTTCTTGAAAATTATTTATTTTTTTGTTCTTTGTAAAAAAAACAATAGGGGAGACGCAAGCTAAAAATAGTTTTTGCTTGTAAACTCATACTAGTTTTCTTATTACAGAAAATTTATGTAATTTTTATACTGCAGAAGTTATTTTGCTGAAATAGCAATGTATATTTGTCCTCATCAAAGAAGAAATTTTTTTTTTATTTTTTTATGTTGTACATATTACAAAAAATCATAACACGCATAATTATCCCTCTATAGGCTCCTTTTTTTTTTTTTTTTTTTTTTTTTTTTTTTGAGGCTAATTTTTTAAGGGTTGTATAGATGGCTTATTGTATCTCAAAATTTAAAAAAAAAACTTTCAAGCTTTACGATGCCATTTAAAAGCTAATAGTAACAGCTACCTATATGATAAAATTTTCAGAACCTTTGGCCATCAGATAAGAGAGAAAATAACTATTGAAATTAACATGGGCTCTTATGGGACTAAAACTTCAAAAAATCATAATTTAAAATCTAGCATGGTGACCCCCCATTTTTTTTTTTTTTTTTTTTTTTTTACATTTTTTGAAGATATCATATCCTAATGTATCACCGTACAAAATTTCAGATTTTTCTTTCTTTAAATTTTTTTAGGTCAAATCCCGCATTACCTGATTTCCCGCCTTAATACAATATTAGAGTCCCCTTCTAGTCTAGGCACTCTAGGATGCACTACTTTAATTTAAAGTTAAAAAAACAAACAAAAAAAAAAAAAAAAAAAAAAACATCATTCATAACAAAAGTTTCAAGCATAAATATCATCAAAATATATTCTGTGTTATACAATTGCCCTGTTTTGGTTATGTTGAATAATAAAAATAATAATATTTATCTCATACCATCATATTCATTTAAATAGTGAATTGCTTATATAGCAGTGTAATTTGAACAGTAAATTTAATTAGTGGTACATACAAATCAAATAGCAAGTTAATTTGATTGCCGATACACAACCCTCCATATACTTCGATATTTGAACTTGAAATTAATTCATGGTATATGGTGTTATGTGTCATTATTTGCTAACAATATCCTATTATTAGGTTTCTAATTATTGGTAATTTGCTTATACTCTAATTTACTTTTATATATATATATATATTTTATAAAGAAGTTAAACGGTTCATTAAATTACACTAAATGAATGAATGAATGAATGAATGAATGAATGAATGAATGAATGAATGAATGAATGAATGAATGAATGAATGAATGAATGAATGAATGAATGAATGAATGAATGAATGAATGAATGAATGAATGAATGAATGAATGAATGAATGAATGAATGAATGAATGAATGAATGAATGAATGAATGAATGAATGAACGAACGAATGCACCGAATGCACCGAATGCACCGAATGCACGAATGAACCAGCAACAAACTACCCATAAATATGAATAAGTAAACAACAAATCAAATTATTACTGTACTAAAAATAAAAATGTATAAAAACCTTAACTTTTAATTATTAATTGAAAAGCTTAAATTATAGGTTTATCGACTGATATACGTAAAAAGTATATAATATCCATTTGTTCGGTTATGTGTGAAGAATATTACTGATGTTAATAAATATAAATAAAAGCAATATTAGAATCAGATTTATTATTATTATTTTAATAAATGAAAAAGCAATAAAAATCACATTTTTCATTCATATGATTTATGATTTGGAAAAATAAACAGGTCATATATATTATATAAATATATAATATATATATATATATATATATATATATATATATATATATATATATATATATATATATATATATATATAGTAATAAACATAAAAATATATTTTTATGCATTTCAATTTGAATGCAAATGTGAGACGATATAAAACATAACGAATGCAATATAGTTCACCATTATACAAAAGCTATATATCATTCAGTCCTATTGCAAATCATAAAAAGAATATAAAATATTGCTCATCCATATATATTTATATATATTTCACAATACAGTATATTATTTATATAGATTATTTGACAATAAAAAGTAAACAATAAATGAACTCATTATTTCTTCATAAAAATATACTTTACTTATAGCTTAGAAATTGATATATCACGTATGTACAGTACATTGGTCGGTTTTATACTTTCAAATATAAAACCGTCATTTGACATTTACAAAGATAAACCGTGAAAGTTAAAAAAACAAAAAAACAAAAACATACGAAAGAAACTTACAAATTGTTGACTCTAGATATTTGCTATATCCGAATTATGCTTTGCTATTATTGATTTTATAAGGAATAATCAATATTATACATAATATAACTTGAAAGGTTGTTCATCAATAATATCTTCACAATAATGAGTTTTGGTTGTGTTAATTTGTTGCTTTCCCAGAAACAATTTCAATTTCAATTTAAAAAAAAATAATAAATAAAAAATAAAAAATCAACATGCTATTTTACTGAATTTTCACTTTGTTATATAAATTTGTGTAAAATTCAAATTCTTGTATTTATAATTTGTAGGAGGAGCGCAAGTGTTAAATAATTTCCGACTGAAAATGCGTTTTATAAAACGCGTTGTGTAAGATTATTCCCTCTCTGTTTTTTTCTCTCGCTCTCTTCGTTCTCGTTTTATATAAAGGGGATTTTTGCTAAAATAAAATTTATTTACTGAGGGCGGAGATTTGAATCTCACAAAGTTCCCGCCTTTTTCCTTCCTGTACGCTAATTACCTCATCGTCTTGTATCAAACAAACAAATGAGCATAGCTTATGGAACAGATTATCTTATATAAAATATACTCTCTCTCTCTTTTTGCATGGTGTAAGCCTGGTTGATGCTCTCTCTCTCTCTCTCTCTCTCTCTCTCTCTCTCTCTCTCTCTCTCTCTCTCTCTCTCTCTCTCTCTCTCTCTCTCTCTCTCTCTCTCTCTCTCTCTCTCTCCTCTTGCATAAGTCGATTTTCTCCTAAAAAGTGGTATATTAAGTCTTCGTCGGTACGATCAACCGCAAAATATTTAAGCTTTATTTTCATAACTCCGAAGTATGAAAAATAATATGTTTCACGAAAACGTATAGAAGTGTTTAATATAGAAAATAGAAATGTATATGATATAATTTAAAGTTCATTGAAGTACTCATTATTATTATGAAATATAATAATTTTATTTATATAAACTGAAAAAGGAAAAAAAATGAATACATATCAGAAACAATTCAGAATTAAATAAGAAAAAAAGACAAAAAAAAAAAAAAAAAAAAGTGAAGTGAAGTGACGATTAAAATACAATAATACTTTGAAAATAAATAAAACTTATTTTTGTCATATGGTCTGTTTACAAAGACGCGTAAATTTAAGTAACTCATAAATATACAACATTTAATGTTATTTGGATTCTTACCATTGGATATGAGAAAACAAAATAACTTATTAGCATTTAAGAAAGAGCTAAAAGTTTTCCTATTAAATAAGCAGTACTACTCAATTGATGAATACATGAATGATGACACAATTTAAATACAAATTTAATTTTGTACATTGTAATGTTTTTTTCTCTTTATTTGTTTTATTTGTAAATGTATATGTTATTGACAATCATTTCTACATTGTCATTTATGGCAATAACCTAAACTAATGCATTTTATTGTGTTATGTATGTTGGATGAAAGAAATGAATAAAGAATTTTGAATTTTGAATTTTACGTGAAAGTTACGTGAATTAACACATATCATTGTGAACATCTCATTAAATAGGTCTTTAGGCTCATATAATAGTTTATTTAAGAATAATAATACGCAACACATTTAATCATTCACACATTTAGCAGATGTTAAACGTAGCTAAAAAAAAAATTACTAAATAAAAAAAAAGCTATACTTTAAATTATTTACTATATAAAATCATTCTACTATTCATAATGATAGATTAGTGTTCAATTTTACATTCGATTTCATGCACTATATGAATCTATCAGTCCCCTTCCTCCTTTTTTTTTCTCTAGATACTATGGGGGAAAAAACATCAATATTTTTGCGTAAGATTGTACACATCTTATTGAATTTAAATGCGTGTAAGTAAATATGAAGTAAACGGGCAATCAATATCAGAAACGCGACTTTGTAAAAAAAATATATATATATATAAATACATGTACAGTAAGATGAAATAGGAAGGGGGTTAAAAATATTTTTCAACGCTTCTTTATTACATTTCCTATACGTCATATCTAAACTCTTATATACACTTCAATAACAGTTCACTTTATACTCTTTTTTTTAATACATATTCATACAAATTCTTTAAGTGAATAATATAATCAAATGTTTGTAAACGTACAAGTTAGTTTATATAGTTACAATTACAATTTAGCACTTTTTTCAAACTCATTATTTGATCAATTGTGAACGCGAAAGGAAAATAATAATACTAATAATAAACAGAGCGTCCAAGAGGGCTTTACTTAGGGCTTTACTTAGGGCTTTTAAGTAGTATTTTGAATTCTATCTTCAAGGTTATTATTATTATTTTATTAAAGGCATAGATAACTTGAAACAATATGTTCTTTAACACAAAATGGGATCTACAAAACTAATGATAATTTTTACTAGAATGTAAATGTGGCCGCACAAGAGAGCGTAAAAAAACTGTAAAGTATGCAATTTGCGTGAATATTTCTGTTTATGACGTCAGAAACAGTCAGAAACTAGTATGAAAATGTTGTGCGGGTTGCATAAATTGAAATTTTCTGATCACTGTTACTGCTATAGTTGAGTTTTAAGACCAATTAATGTTATTTATGTAAGTCCCATCAAGTGTTTTGTGATGTAAATGATAATGTTTTCATATTGTCTATGTCTTTAAGTAAATAATAATAAAATGGTTGTAAACGTACAAGTTAGTTTATAATAGTTACAGCTACAATTTAGAACTTTTTCAAACTCATCATTTGATCAATTGTAAACGCGAAAGGAATAATACTAATAAAGACAACGTTCAAGAGGGCTTTACTTTAAAGTAGTATATTGAATTCTATCTTCAAGGATCATATTATTATTTTATCAAAGGTAGATTCCACTTATGATTTTGATAGTCTATTGCTTCTTAATTTAGTATGGTTTTATAAATCTTATTGTGTCCGATAAGTTTTTTTTTAAGGGTATATCATTCTTAAAATATAAATTTGTTGATATAAACTTAAATAATTATGTACATAATTTACCTTAATTTAAAATTTTACTTGGTAAAACGTATATATTTTTTTAATAACTGAGTTTTCTTTAATCCTAATTAACACTGTTAAAAAAAAGTGATGACAGTAACTGTTTTGATAGCTAATAACATAACTTACTGATCACTTCAAAGTATTCTATTTTTTTTCAACAAATATTTAGAGAAGGACAGAGAAGGAGTGTGTGTGTGTCTGAGAGAGAGAGAGAGAGAGAGAGAGAGAGAGAGAGAGAGAGAGAGAGAGAGAGAGAGAGAGAGAGAGAGAGAGAGAGAGAGAGAGTGAGAAAAGAGAGAGAGAGAGAGAGATAGTCAAATTAGAGGGAAAAGATCCTTAAATTTAGGCTACCCGCTGAACATATCTGTTGCAAAAGTTGACTATCTTTTCAGGCGCTCTGAAAATTTACAGCACTAAAATCTCAACTACGATTTAAAGAACAATTTTAGCTTTCTTTTTTTCTCTCTCTTGATTTTAAATTTCCTATTTTATAAAACACTACACCACTTTTATATATGTCAATGTCACTTTTATATATGATTTTTATACGTAGAAAAAAAAAAAAAAAAAAGGTTGACTAAATTTTTGAAAAAAAAGTATTTTGAAGTTGTTTAAAAAGATTTTTCTCTTAAAGTGGGGAAAAAATATATAAGGAAGTGAAAAAGTTTGAAAGTGGTAAGTTTTTTAGCAGGTAGAGAGAAAGGTAAAAGAAGAAAAAAACTTATAAAAAAGAACCGAACGAGACATAAGTTTTGTAAACTCCTAAACTATATTCAACCTCTTAAAAAAAAAAAAAAAAAAAAAAAAAAAACTTATATAATATATAAAAACGTGTTAGTAAAAGAATTATTTTTCACTTTATAAGTGAAAAATCTAAAATTTTAATATATTTTTCAATTTCAAAAAGTTTATCATTATTATTCTCAGTATTAAATTTTACTATATACATTAGAAATGATATGGATATTTAAAAATGATTTGGATTTTATTATAGGTTTCTAACTTATACATATTTTTATAGTAATTACCATAAACTTTAAGCATAATATTGTCATGCATAAATTACACAATTTTAAAACATTAAAAAATTGTTTATTAATGTGTTATGTATATAAAAATGAATGTAAGCTTTTGATTCAATTCTCGTGTTTTTATTGTTAACTGTACGTAAAATACATATCGTTGCTGTTGCGGCTAAACTACACTTTTACTGTTGGCGGGTTTGCTTACTTTCACTCATCTGCGTTTCTATAAAAATATAGAGTCCCAACTTTAAAATAACTCACTATACAGTACATAATATATTACAACTTACAAATTCACGATGCATGGTAATATATTTTACCATCCAAAAACTGGCGCTAAATTTCCAGTATTATTCTTATGAGAAAAACACTAGCTACATTTGAATGATAAAATACATCATCACAATACCGAGCTGTAATCATTACCTACGATCATCACCACTATCATTACCGAGCTGGTATAGGCTAGTGGCGAAGGGAACTGACTCGTAACTCTGTACTCCTTACCGAGTAGGTTCGAGCCACTGTTGGGTGCGTACGTGAATTGTGAGAGCACAACACGGTAAGCGATGCATGTTTACATGCATTCCATGACGAGTTGTTATGGGTGTTGCATCATCGATGTGATTGCATGGATCAGCCTGCCTAGACGTTTCCACGGTTTCTCTAGGTTGTGATGGCGAATGCCGGACTATGTACTTAGGCCGTGGCTGGCTCGTGTGTGCTTTTCCATTTATTGGAAAGTCTTTGCCTGTCGAAAAGACAATGTCTTGACTGGGACTGGAATTGGTGTAGCACGATAACACAATATGACATGCACACTAAAAAATTTCGTTAGTAATCAACGGAATAAGTGTTTTTTCAACGGTTATAAGTGTTGATAATTAACGTTTCAAAACTCAACTCTTATTGTATTGAAAACTCAACGCTTAAGTACAATTTCACTTTAAACGTTGATTTATCAGCATAAATAGAGTTGATAAAAACCGTCAATTTTCAACGGAATAAACGTCCTTCTCCACCTAATTAGAAATAATATAAAAACTTACTTTACACAATTTCCTGTGTTCTATGCGAAAAATCAAAATATGCATAAGAATAAATAGTATTTATTTTTTATTCTTAAACTAGAATCAATGAAAAAAAATTTTGAGTTTTTTTTATTTCTGCCCAAAAAGTGCGTTTTTTTCGAAAAGTTACCAACCCGTTAGAAATTTTATTGCATTTTTGGATGTAACTCGATTTTTCATACCCAAATCGGTCATCCAAAAATTTATGATACAGTATATATTAATTACCAGTTGAGTTTGGTTCTTTTTCATCTAATTGTAATTAAGCGTTGATTATAAACGTTTGTGACGTCACACGTAAGCGTTAAATATCAACGTTTAAAGCATGACGAAACTGTGTACAAGCTTTTCAACGTTTAGAACGTCGATTATACACGTCTATTTTTTAGTGTGTGTAAAAAAAAAAAAAAAAAAAAAAAAAAAAAAAAAGGCTTTCAATTACATTAAAATAATGATGAAAATATAATGATAAAGACTTTTATATTGTATGCTTTATTTTGCAAGATAATTAAAGAAAATAAAAAGTATCTGTGCTCTCTATTTTCTCTGCGTATTTATCGTGTGTTAATTGTACGTCATGTACAGGACAAGATGATAGGGTGGGAGGATGGGAGGGTGAGAGACAAGTGAGGAAAAGTCGAGTGGAGTCCCTCAAGGGTCCTTCTTGAGTTCCCTGAGTGCAAGAATACTTGAAAAACGACCATCATCATTTGAATATTCTCTCTCTCGCTCTCTCATGTTCAACTTTTTTTATGTGTACATCAAAGTTTATTTATAAAATTGTTAAGACATGTTAAATTACATAACTTTATCTTTCTTTTTATATATGTTTATTATTTTTTATTAAAACTTTTAATTGGTTTAATTTTTAAACAACTTATGCTTTTTTTTAATATATAATAACAACAATTTAAATTATTATATTTATTCACTTCAAAATAAATTTTTATTTTTTGTAAACTTTATATCAAATATTATTGATGCGAGATACAGACTTTCATTTCATATCACAGTATTTATTTAAAGGCATAGACAACATGAAAACATCAGCATTTACATCACAAAACCCTTGATGGGACTTACATAAATAACATTAATTGGTCTCAAACCCAACTGTAGCGCCGTAGCAGTGATCAAAAATTTTTGATTTATGCAACCAGCACAACATTTTCAAACTAGTTTTTACCTATTTCTGACGTCATAAACAGAAATATTCACGCAAATTACTTTACAGTTTTTTCACGCTCTCTTGTGGGACTACACTTACATTCTCGTAAAAGTTATCATCAGTTTTTTAGGTCCTATTTTGTGTTCAATTATTAAAAAGAACATATTGTTTCATGTTTTCTATGCCTTTAATATTTTTAATTGTTATTAATATTATTTGTCTGCTCATAAATTTTATTAAAGGTCGAAACTTATAAACGTCTAATTACGCATACATTTTTTTATACAAACTTTTGATCAATCGTGACTTTTAAATTAATAGAAACAATTTGAAAATTGCATAATATCTTGATCCAATCCTGTATTATACTCCTAATTTGTTTCCGCATACGTAGACCAGCAAGCTGTGACGTCATAAAACCGCATCTACCATAAATTATAGAAATTAATGTCTCAGGCTAAATCAACGTCATTGTGACGTCAGATACGTGAAATAACTGTCAAAATGAAAATAAATACAAAATCAACGTGTTAGTGTATAATTCATGGATAATAAGGTATGGTAATTATCAGTCTAGTATTCTAAATGTTAAAAAAGTAAGTTGACATTGGCTTTAAAACCTTCATTTTTACATTAAAAGTTCATTCTCTATTCATAATAAATCTTATTAATAATTAGTATAAAAATGATCAATTATAATATTAAAAACTTTATTAACTACCTTTATGTTTTTTTATTGAGCATAAGACATCAGTGTTTACATCATCGTAATAATAAATCTAAAAATACATGGAGAAAGAAAGTTTTTTTTTCTTCTTCAAAGAAGAAGAGGTAATAAGTAGGTTAACCATCATCTTATTCAATTACCTCGATTCTCTATTATATTTCTTCAGGTAAGCGTATAAAGTTTCAAGTTTCATTGTTAAAAAAAAGTAAAAAAAATGCTTTGTAATATATAAATTCTGATAATAATACTCAATATATAAGATAGCTAGATTGAATGTATATACGAAGAAGAAGAAGAAAAAAAATTACTTGTGTATAGACTGATTTATTATTAAAGTTTTAAATTAAATTTTGTATATAGGAAAAAGAAAATTCTAATTTACTTATATATGTTAGCAGTTGAGCTGTATTTTGTAGTAATGTAAGTAGATAACTCATGTAATCCAGAGAGGATTCCCGCTGAAAAGTACTGGTCAGCTGGAGACGTGTATTGCGGGTCAAAATTACATTGATCAAATGGGCAACAAAATATAACTTCCAGGATAAAATAAATTGAAAGGCAACAGAAAATTGAATAACGATATTCTCTTTGGATTACCTATCTATAGAAATACCTTATTTTGTAGTTTATAGTTTACTTGAAATCGAATACTCCTGAATATTTCTTATAGATCCAATATATTTAT
The DNA here is from genome assembly GCA_949318235.1 of Ecdyonurus torrentis. Classification (NCBI taxonomy): domain Eukaryota; kingdom Metazoa; phylum Arthropoda; class Insecta; order Ephemeroptera; family Heptageniidae; genus Ecdyonurus; species Ecdyonurus torrentis. The sequence goes on from OX439136.1 coordinate 5,892,944, forward strand.
TCATATGTTAATTACTTTTTACATTTTGTTTTATTCTTTGCTTTGTTATTTTATACTGGATAAAATGAAAAATGTTTTAGCTAGTTCAATACATCAATATATAGTTCAAATTTACATTATAATGCAAGTAAAATATCAATGCAGAATGCTCTTTTCAGGGTAGAACTGGCACTCAAGAGACCTCGTCCACGAAAGACGTTTAGTAGCCTCTATAGTTAAGAGAATTTTAGATTGCACTATCGCCCACATATATCGCCCATTTCAAATAGCAGTTCTTGGTTAAATGCACGATTGTTTAAGAATAATCGAACATTCGTAGATGCTTGCAAGTTTACAAGGGGTCGTTATACACCCTGGTTTCATGTCCAAACAGGGAGAGGGGGGGGGGGTTTCGTTTGCAATCGCGAAACAACTCTAATGGCCAGTCCGAACCTGCCTTTTTATATATTCAAATTTCAAAAAGATACACGCTGAAAATAATTTGTACATATATAAGGGTATTATTTAAATAGAACACTGTATAAACAAACTATATAACGACCTAAAGGAATAAAACTATGAGTTTTGTTTTTTTAATAATATTTTTATATTTTATATAACATTAAACTTTGAAAAAATATTATATGAAAATATACATATTATATACAGTATATATATATATAAAGTTATAGTTACACATGCAAAAAGGAACGCAGCTTATATGTTGTATAACAAGCATGGAAATATAAGTACTGAAAGAAAAAGTTTTGTTATACAGTGAAGCATATTTTATGGTTTATACCTCATTTATATGGACTTTTCATGTATAGAGAGAGTGAGCAGTATTTTTTCTCTCTCTCTCTCTCTCTCTCTCTCTCTCTCTCTCTCTCTCTCTCTCTCTCTCTCTCTCTTTTTTTTTTTCTTTTTTTTCTTTTTTTTTTTTTTTGCTAGTTAGTAAACTTCATATATTGCAGTTCTTTTATTTACGTACGTACGTATGTACACGTATATATAAAAAATAATAATGCACTATGTTTTCTTTTTTTTTTTTATGGAGAAGATTTAATGTATATTTTGTAATGGAAACATAATATTGTAGTAACACTTTGCCCTTCTTTCTTTATATGCCTTTTTGTTTGGTTGTATATAATAGTGTTGAATTTTGTTTTGTTTTGTTAAATATGGACTCCGTATTCCGTATATATATTTTACAGAGTATGCAATTTTTTTTTTTATTATTTTGCGTTTGAATTAGACAACTTGCATGCCGTTTTTTTATGGTCTTAAAAAAATCTTTAGGAAAAATGAATAATATTGGTGCATATAAAACTTCTTAAAAAATGCTCCTTCATATTTAAAATAATTTTTGAAATGCAAATTTTATTTTAAGTAAAGACGGTGGCCATTACGCCGAAAGACGGTTCGCGTTTCTTTTGCTTTTTAAGTGTTGAAATCGTTCAAACGAGTTCGCAACAACTGAAGAATTTTTTTCAACGGCCGAATTTTAAAAAAAAAAACTATTTTCTCCAACAGAGCTGTTTAAAAAATTCGGCCGTTGAAAAAATTCTTCAGTTGTTGCGAACTCGTTTGAACGATTTCAACAATTAAAAAGCAAAAGAAACGCGAACCGTCTTTCGGCGTAATGGTCACCGTCTTTACTTCAAATAAAATTTGAATTTCAAAAATTATTTTAAATATGAAGGAGCATTTTTTAAGAAGTTTTATATGCACCAATATTATTTATTTTTCCCAAAGAATTTTTTAAGACCATAAAAAAACGGCATGCAAGTTGTCTATTGTAAGATTTATATCCAAGTTGTTTATTATTATTATTTAATTTTTTTTTTAGCAAAATTGGAGTTTTTACTAAAAACTCAAATTGTTTACGTATAGTCAGTTATTTTTAATTGTATATTTAATATACATTTTATTTCATCGTATTTTATCTAACTTTGCATTTTGTTTTTCCGTATAAGTATTGAATTATTTGTATTTAAAGTATAAATAATTTGCTTTACCCAATATTTAAACAACCGTCTCATATTGAATTAATAAATAATTAAAAAAAAATAGTGTGTATGTTCAAAAATATGCATATATGAATTTGTGCATAAAAATGTTAGTATTTCAATGTGCGAAAAAAAAAAAAAAAAAAAAAGTGAAAATTTTTGGTGCAAAAATTTTATTTTGCTGTAAGTTTATGGCCACGTGTGTATCAGACTTAATTAGTTGATCTTTCACATATAATATATGAAAGTATAATTTTCTGTATTTTTTGTATTAAATAAGAGAGAGAGAGAGAGAGAGAGAGAGATATTTTGCAACCCTAATATGTTTAAAAGGATGTTATATAATGCAACATCATAACAAGGCATATAAAAAAAAACACAATATCTTATAATTTAAACTAACATTATCAAAGAATATTAAATTTTAATACCATAAAGAAAAACACAGGTATGAAAAAATTTCCTTTAAACATTTTGAAATCTTATAAAAAATATATAATACTAAAAAAAAAAAAAAAAAAAAATAGTAGATTCTCAGCAAAAATATTGCAGTGTAAACATAGAAAATATAAACTTAAAACATAGCATGATCATATATTACACCCCTATGTAAACTATATACACCATATTAGTAACCATGTATACATTAGCTTTTATCACATTATACTTGCACCTTCGCATTGAAATCTAAAGAGGTCAAATTTTATAAAAATAACTTTGTTATTCAGTTCAGGAAGTATTGGTATCAAATTTGATACCATATCGATATTTTAATTGACGTTTTATTGGGAGCTCTATATCGGATATATTGTAATGATACTTGATTATAATAAGATTATCAAGTTTTTTGATACTTTTTCGAATTTTTGAACGTCGATTTTCTTGTAAAAGGAGATACAAAAATGCTTGCAGTTTTAATCAACAAATATTTCAATTTCTTCAAATAACATAATAGCATAAATATTATCAGTATTTTTAACAATCGTGAAATCTACATAAGTATACGCAATTACAAAATTTATGTTGCATTTATGTCATACGTATAGCATAAACATGACCTTTTCCCTGATTATTATCAGTATTATTTATAAATATCCTTTACACAAGAAAAGAAAGAAGTATTTAATATATGCTGCATTTATGCTTTAAAATCATAAATTGTGCTAACTTAGCATTGCATAAATATTTATGTTATACATAAAATATTATTTTAATGTATATAGTTACTATGCAATATAGCATAAATCACGTAATAGAAACAAAATAAACCAGGAAAAAATAAATTCCGTATGCTGTATTTATTAATAAAGTTATTATTATCGTGTAATTCATAAATGTTGCTATTTTGTAATAACAAATTATGCTGAACATTTTAACTATTATGCTATGCAGTATATAGTACACATTATGCTGTTAAATGTCCTTGCATTGAGCTATAGCATAATTATTATTAGTTTATTTTTATCCGTGTATCTGAAAAATGAGTTAGAAAACGTTATAATCTTTATTCGTATTTTTTATTTTTTTTTATTGAAATCAAAAAAGTTATTATTAACTAATTTAATTAGAAATATCACCCACATGAGTTCTCATGTATTTAGGTTAAAGTGTAATGTACGTTAGTTTATAGACGCGTGTTATCATAGTGTTGCAAAGAGATTCGCTATAGTTATATCGTACTTTTCATGTGCCTTCTCCATGTTTGCATGCTATATACTTTATTATGCGAAAAAATAAAGGTATATAAGAGAAAAATATTTTATGATAGTAATATTTTTCATTATACTTAAAAGCATAATATATTTTATATTATATTATAATATACTGAAATTTGTTTTTTTTTTTTAATTTATTTAATTATTATATAGTGTTAATATTATATTTTAAGTATGTTATAAAAATTTTGAATTATAATTTTTTATGATAGATTTTGGATACTTATTATATACTGATTATTATTATTATTTTTTATAACTGAATTTTTAGTACATTTTAGTAATATTATTGGTAAATAAAATTGTTTTGTAAAATATGATAAATTTATTATTAAAATGTTATTATTTAACCTTTAGTCATAAATAATTTAATTAATAAAAGTGTATTTTGTCGATTGGTAATTAAAAATAATAATAAAATAGTCAGAGATTCACTTTTGCTTTCTAATTTTTTCACATTTTTAAGTTTTGATTCCCCCCTCCCCCCCCCCCCCCCCCCCATATATTGCAGTTTTAAAAATTCCTATATTACGCACAAATGGAGTCTTTAATAAAAAGAACCAAAATAAGTATATATAAAATAATATATATACGTATATTCCTATATAATTATATTATAAAATAAAATTCAAAATTGAAAAATATTAATAACAATAATTGGTTTTACGTAATCATCGGACGATTTTCCCTCCTTTTTTTTTTTTTTTTTTTTTTTCTAATAAATATAAAGACAGCAAATTTCATAAGTTTTATGCATGGGATTTTGCAAATGTCCTTAAAGTTCAAAATCACTCATAATAATAATATTTTTTAAATAACATAATAATAATTTTTATTTCATCTATTTCATCCATAAGACATGGACAATGGATTAAAATCTATAGCCAATATTATTATAATAATTTTTAACAAAAATATTACAGTAAATATAAAAAGTACAATTTTTTGTTCATTAAATTTTTAATTAAATTAAATTTATTGCACAAAATGTACACATTACTCCGTGATTGAGGTTTTGGTTACTGATTTGCAAAAAAAAAAAAAAAAAAAAAAAAAAAAGTCTTGTAATATTATGCAAAACAAGTATACGGAAATACGTATACTCTGTAATTTTTTTTTTATTTCATTATATTTTATCTGGTGGAAAAAAGTGAGTTTATACTTTACAAATAGAGATATAAGTTACAAGGAAAAAGTATACGGTATTTACTGTTGAAACCTAAGTTGGCCAGAGAGCAGACCTACACTCGAGAAGTTATAAGAAATGAATGAATCATATTATGATGACTATACTATAAACATTGTGCAAACATCCCGTATACATTTAGTACAGCAGTTATCATAAAATATAGCACCATATATAAAAATATATTTTTCCGTGTATTTCAAAATTATTGCAAAACTAACTTTTATATTCAAAATTGTTATTTTTTATGCTTTAAATTAATTGAAATTTAATGATGTTTATATAGGAATATTTTCTTTTTATTAACTTTTTTCCCCACTAAAATAATGAAAATTTATGTACAAACAAAGGGATTTTTAATTTTGACTTTCCTATTTATATTATATTATACTGTATATAAAGCCATTTTTTTACATTTTTGTTTTTACCTGCATAAATATATTTTCTTTTTTTTTAATTAAAGGTTATTAAATTGTCCAAATGTCCAATTTGTTAATTATATTTTTAAAATATCCTTGCGGATTTTAAATATTAATATAGGTATTTCTACAGTTTATTATTATTTTAAATCCACTTTGATATTATTCAGCACTTATTCTGTTTATTATACTATTTTGAAAAGTTATGTAAATTGAAATAAGATTAAATATTTAGAAAAAAAGAAGTGCAAATGCTTCTTATCATGAAAAAAATAAAATCTTTATTTTTGGAGAGAGAGAGAGAGAGAGAGAGAGAGAGAGAGAGAGAGAGAGAGAGAGAGAGAGAGAGAGAGAGAGAGAGAGAGAGAGAGAGAAGTCATCAGCACAAAGCAAAAGGCTTAAAGACAAAGTGATAACGATAAAAGTAAAGAATTAAATCCACTTATATAGATATAATCAAATGATTTTTAGTTAAATTGAAGTGATTTTTCAGTTTATACCGGTACGTATTTAAGACGACAGATAGTTAAATTAATAGTGAAGTAGAGAGAGAGAGAGAGAGAGAGAGAGAGAGAGAGAGAGAGAGAGAGAGAGAGAGAGAGAGAGAGAGAAAGGGATGATGATATATAATACGATTTTCATTGAAAACTAACGCAATCAGAGTTAAATTCTCTTGGGATAAACTTGGTTTACTTGACCATAGACAGCTAATTTTACCAACAGAGATATTTTAATGGTAATTATCTACTCTTCACCTAAAATCGTTTAATACACTATAATACTTTTCACCACTCTATGTTTTATTTTGTTAAACATGTTGTTGTTTGAATTTTAGATAGTTTTTGAAATTAATATATAATTCAATTGAAAATACTAATTAAAAAAGATTAAAAAAAAAAACTTTTTACTGTGTAACGTTTTAACATGCTATACATTTGGGTAAAGCTGCCATAATGGTGCTTAAATATTGGCTTGAATTCTCATGTATGTCTTTAGGAAAACTTAAATGTTGTACTTTATTTCGTAATTAAGTCAAATATTTTTAAAATTTGAGTTGATATTTAATTATCCTTTACTCGTAAATCCTACAGCAGTAAAATAAAACAACATTTTTTTTTTCTTCCTTATTTTGTAGACTTTTAGCCTTAAAACTATTCAACATTAAAAATAACACTCTAAAAAATGGTGCATTACTTTAGTTACGAATTCTAACTTATTTAAGATATACACTTTAAAGTTATTATGAGTAGCTAAAATAATGCATTTAAGCCAATTATTAAAAATAGCTAATTTAACTTGAAATAGCTTAAAAAACCTTTAAAAAACTTAAAACAACTTAAATTAGCTATTTTAAACAACTTGCTAAAATGCATTATTTTAGCTACTCATAATAACTTAAAAGTGTATATCTTAAATAAGTTAGTATTCGTAACTAAAGTAATGCATCAATTTTTAGAGTGAACTCATTAAAAACACAATGTTTATTTTCTCTAATTAGAGTGTTGCTTATTCAATATAGTATAGCTTAAAAATAACAACAACAACAACAAAAACAACAACAACTACAACGATAAAAAATGAAAGGTGAATTGAATCAAATTGTTGGGAGGGATTAAAAAAGAAACTATTTTGAATTTTAATTATTTGTACACTTTACCAATAAACTTTAAACTTTCAATTTCAAATATTGGTACCAAATTTATAATATTTAAAAAAAAAAATGATACAAATTTCAATCTTATAATCGAGAATAGACGAAGTATAAACTAAATTGAACCTCCTATTATTAATTAATGTTATTTATATTTTTATACAGTACAAATAATATTATCTAATTTTTTTTTGAGACTTTAAATTTTCAGCGAAAAAAAAAATTTTTATTTCTCCAAACAGTAAAATGAATCACATCATCACTCGAGTCAATCTAAAGTTCTTTTTTTTTTTAAAAGTGACGGATATATTAATGATACTCATAATATATTATATTTTAACTCCGTTTGTAGATAACTCTTGATTTTAAATAAAGTTTATATTCATATACTTTAACATACAAATTATACCTAATGTATACTTAAAAAAAAAAAACTGACCAACACAAGGGTGTGGTATTTTAAATAAATAGTTAATATGGTTTATTTTTTATTATGTTTTAATAATAAAATGAGCTTTAATGATATTATATTAAGAGATGGGGACAAAAGACAACATTACAAAGATGGACCAACATAGATTGCAAGAGAGAGAGAGAGAGAGAGAGAGAGAGAGAGAGAGAGAGAGAGAGAGAGAGAGAGAGAGAGAGAGAGAGAGAGAGAGAGAGAGAGAGAGAGAGAGAGAGAGAGAGATTAAATAATAAGAGAGACAAAGTATTATACTTCAAATGAGCACGTTCTATGTTTTTGAGAGAGAGGGAGCGAGTGATTAATAATATACTATGGTTACACACATGGTGGTTCATATATGTGATAATAAATTTTTATTACTCTTGTTTCACTGTTTTTTTTATTGATAAATTATATATTTATTTTTTAGGACATACATATATTGAGTGACACTTTTTTTTTCTTTTTTTTTTTTCATTGATTAAATATGTAAATTTTAATATATTTGTGTACATTATAAAATATTATTGAATTTTTCTGTGATTATTAAATGAAAACAAAAATAATCCAATTTACTGGCCAATGAAAAAAAGTCATTAATTATTCTATGTAGTTATATTTCATTTGTAAATTACTAAAATGTTAATGCGTGTTTTCTGTGTTGTTATTATGTTCTTTAGAACATATAGCTAGTTTATTCACAAACTTTACTTGTTATGTAGGATGAATCGAATAAATTATGTAATTTGATGCTAGTTATGTGTTTTGTTTTATTTTATTAATTAAATTAAATTTCTCTAATTAAATTTCTAAAAAAGCTTGATTCTTAAAGGCGTAGAATACCTTGAACAAAAAAGTTGTGTAATATCCTAACAAACCTGAAAATCAACGTTGATTTGGCCGAAGTTATTGATTTTTATAATTTATTTTCCATTCACAAAATGCTACTGGCGGTTACTGACGTCACAGCTCGTCCGGTTTACGCGCGCGTAAAACAAGCGAGCTGTGACGTCAATGACCGCCAGTGGCATTTTGTGAATGGAAAATTTATTAGAAATCAATGACTCCGGCCAAATCAACGTTGATTTTCAGGTTTGTTAGGATATTACACAACTTTTTTGTTCAAGGTGTTCTACGCCTTTAAGTAATTTAGTTTTTTTTTTTATCATTTTTTTTTAATAATGATGAGAATTTATACAAATCGCCTGCTAATACTATATTAAAATGGCAGTTCTATATAAATATGTTCGAGTCAATGGACCACTTTCAATGAATTGTTTTTAATTGTTGCAACGTGTAAGTGAAAATAATTTGTCCATAAGAAATGCATTAAGAATGTTTAAATTTAATTTAAATAGTTCATTCATTGCAAGTGGTCCATAGAATTTGAAAAATACCATTTATATAATAAAGTAAAAATTAACTTTTATGAGGATATATAAGGGAATAAAATTTATTTTTAATACCAAATTCTGTTATATTTACTTATTTATTGTTTTATGTCATATTATGTATACTTAAACTAATAACATGTCTTATGCTTTTCTGTTACAGGTAAGCCTTTAATTCTCTACGTTCTTCTTGTTAGACTAAGGATTTTATAATATACAACATTCAGGTAAAAAAATAAAACAAAAAAACATTTTATTACATAACCTTAATGAGTAAACTAATAAAATTCCAACTAGTTTAATTGCTTTAAAGTTATCTTGTTCATATTATACTGTAAAGATTAAAAAAAAAAAAAAAAAAAAAAAAATCAAGAAATTTTTATTACCTATATCGATATAGGTAAATGATCATTAAAGTCGTTTTAAGATAAAGTTAATATGATAACCTGAGCTTTTAAAGAAGAAACAAAGAATTTAATTATTGTTTTTATTAATCAATTATAAAATTAAATACATTTATATACATGTACTCAATTGTGTAATGAACTATTTAATTTAAAAAAAAATGGTTTAATGCGATTTTGTTTTAATTAAGTTAAAAAAAGAAGTCATTTAAAAAAAAAAAAAAAAAAAAAAACAGAAAAAAAAGGTTAAATTAAGTGTTGTCAAAATTTATTGATTTTTTTTCTTGTTAAAAAAAAGCATGCGTCAGTAAAACATAAAAAATAGCGATAAAAATCAAACTATAAAAATACAATTTAATTCTGTTCTGCTGTAAAAAAATAAAATCTTATTGAAGAAATTGACAAAGTTGATAAACGGATTTTTTTTTTTAACATACAGATAAATTTGTTCTAGTATAAAATTTTGTTGAACACAAACGATGTTTTCAACTATAAATTGAAAAAAAATTTCAATTTAAAGTATTTTATATTTATACTCAAATTTATTTATTTAAGCGTGTAATATTATTATCTATTTATTTACCTATTGAGCTATCTATTTATCTATTCTTAGTTGTTGTTTTTATTAATATTATTATTAAAGTTTTCCAAGTCTCAGTGTAAAGTAGTTTTTAAAAAAGAAAGAAAAAAAAAAAAGATTTTTATTATAAGAAGAAGAAAAAAATGTTTGAGCAATAATAAACATAGGAAATAAACATACTAACATAGGAAATTAGGCAATCTTGAAGTCGTTACCTAAATTTTCCATAACGTTAAATTATTTTTATTTAATTTTATAACTTTATAACGATATCGGTAACTCTAATTTGTCCCCATTTATATCGTTGTACCTTTTGGCATTAACTTTAACGTTATGACTAACGTTAACAGCTTATTTAGGCGATATATTTTTAATGACTTATTTATATATTTAATGCTTTATTTATATATTGATTATTTCTCGTACCTCGTCGGTGGATTTTTTTTTTAAGTCAGTGTCGCAGTAACGCTATAGTTATCGCTAGGTTAACGTCAATTTTTGTTAATCTATAGCTATAGAGCTACTTTTTGCAATGTTATTAACGTTAACTATATACTTAAAACGACTAGAAAACTAAAATTATAGGAAGAACTTGTATCAACCATTGGCTATTGTTCTACACCGATAAGAACTATTAAATAATTTGTTAATTCATTGAAATATGTGTACACAATGTCTATATAGAACTTACATAGAAAAAAAGTATATATATATAAATTATATTACATAATATTTACACTATTTATTCATTCATATATGCTGTACACGGAAAAAATTATCTGAAGAATTACTATTTAGCCTTTTTTCATAATAAATTCGTTAGATACATACTAAACTTTTTAGAATCTAAAGAGTTAACTATTTACCACTAAAGAAATTACGTTTGTACTAACGAGTTATACTGTTTAAACTTTTTTCAAAACAGTTATTGTTTAGTACTAAAGAATTATATGTATCTGAATAATTTATTAAATTAATGTTTTCCGTGTAGATAACTTACAGTATAAAAAACTCTAATTAAAAATCACAATTATTTTTCTATAGTTAGTACAACATAATTAAAACCTATATGAATAATCATGTTCAGCATAATAATAAAATTCATGATACTCCAATACTCTAGTGACCGTATAGAAATATATTGCAGCTGCACTTGAGGGTTTTAAAATGTGAATGCAAATCACGAATACTGCAGATGTAAAAAAAAAAAAAAAAAAAAAAAAAAAAAAAAAAAAAAAAACGTGCATAATGAATGCTTTGTTTTTATATTCATATTAACATGCACTGTAAAACACGTGCATGAAAATATAAAATAATACATAACATACATAACAATAGAAGAATTATATTATTGTAAAATTGAATTCATATTTAATTATATTATTATATTCATATGCATGTTCTTATACATTTCCGTCTCTTCTCTCTCTCTCTCTCTCTCTCTCTCTCTCTCTCTCTCTCTCTCTCTCTCTCTCTCTCTCTCTCTCTCTCTCTCTCTCTCTGTTCTATTTATATTTCAATGTAAAATATAATTATTTTTTTCTTACAAAAGTTTTTTTTTTTTTTTCTTCCAAATGTATGCTAAACTTGATTTTAATGTCAGAGCAAAAAAAATTATAGTGCACTTGAATTTTTTTTCATAATAAAAGTCACAGAATATCAAAAGACGACTCTTGAACTTTAAGGTACTTATGAAGGGTCTGATGAAGGGTTCGTGGTTTAACAAAAAATACAATATATTGTTTGATATTTTTTTCTTTTGATGATTTTTTTGCTTTATTGTTTTATAGTGTTAAATATTCTTAGATATAATTTTATACTATATATAATATAAAGTATGCATATATGCAGCAAATGTGGACTGAAAAAAAAATTTGTAAGAACTAAAATATTAATGCATATTTACATATGACGTCATTTAATTATTTCTGAAAATAATTCTGTGAAATTGTATATTTATATTAATATTATAATATATTCTTTATAAAATTTAAAATATTCCTATACTATTTACAATAATAGTTACTAACTTTGTAACCAATCTTAAAAGTGCTGTGAAAAGAGCTGGAAGACTCCTTATTTCCTCCTATCCTGTAATACATTGTTTATTGCATTAATTATTTTTACTATAATGATAATGGCATAATATACGACGTACTGTACAAAAATAAATATATTACGCAAAATAATTATGCAACAACATTCAAATATAGTCCCTTTATATATATATATATATATATATATATATATATTGGCGAGTACTCTAGAACCCCCTTTTACTCTTCTAGAGTACTCTAATATTTAGTAATAATAATTACTGTGTTAATGCTGTGTTTTTTTTTTTTTTTTTTTTTAAGTTGCATAACAAGAGACATAACCGGCTATGACGTCACGTACAGGAGATTACATTCTAATCAAATATTAATAATTTTCACCGAGTTGAATGTATATTTTTGTGAATTTTCATCTTACAGAATACAAATGTAGACTATATTTCAATATTTTACAATAAATATATATAATGTATACAACCACGCAATTAAAATCACTATTATATATATATATATATATATATATATATATATATATATATATATATATATATATATATATATATATATATATATATATATATACACCCTCCCCTATTAAGAGTAAATTATGACACCTATATATCAAACATTAAAAAAAAATGACATAAATGAATTCAAAACTTATTTAACATATTAGAAAAACTCATTGATATGTAACTAACACTATCTAATTTGGTTGACACTTTATTGCAATACATTCAAAGCTCGTGAAATCGTCACTTAGTTTACATACATCTGTCTTCTATATAGTCCTGTTTTGCAACTTTTGCATTCATATTTTATATTTTTATTAAGTGTCATCATATATATATAAAGGGTTTAAAAAAGTTGTCCTCTTACATTGGCAATCGAGTGAAACTAATCGCCTTTTTTATTATTATGGCATATTATTTCATTACAGTAATGTATCAAGTATACTCAGTATAATGTATTTTTTTTCCTGTTTAAATTGAGTTGAGATGTTGTTAGAAGGCTCGTGTCTGCAATTCTATAAGGGGACCCCCCCCCCCCCTTTTTTTCTTTTTTTTTTTTCTTTTTTTAAAGTCAATTATAACAAATACCAATTTAATCAAAATTTCAGGATCTACAAATCCACAACACCTTAAACAAAAAACATGCCTAATATCCTAAATATACACGTTAATTTGGCTGGAGTCATTGATTTCTAATTTATTTTCCATTTACAAAATAGTAGCTTCGGGTTTGTCACTTCACAGCTCACTAGTCCACGCGCGCAAAAGCAGGCGAGCTGTGAAGTCACAAAACCGCAGCTGTCATTTTGTGAATGGAAAATAAATTAGAAATCAATAACTCCGGCCAAATCAACGATGGTATTTAGGTATGTTAGGATATTAGACATACTTTTTGTTCAAGGTGTTCTAAGCCTTTAGTTATAAAACTTTAAGTTAATTAGTATTCTAAATAAATAATAATAATAATAAAAATGCAGTTACGACACCCGAAAATTATAAAATGTGATGGTCCTCTCCTATCCTATACCGGATTTTATGCACTTAAGCTCATAGTAAGCGTTTAAATGTTCATTACTCAACCTTTCAATGTATAAATAAAATTTAAAAAAATTAATTATATAAATCTATACCGTTTATATGAGAAAACAAATAAATATATAGTAGCTATATAGTATAGTTTAAAACTGATACCCACTTAACATTTCGTCCATTGACTCTAAAAAATCACACTTATGCATCAAATATACCAATGCATATACCAAAATCCAATATATATATATATATATATATATATATATATATATATATATATATATATATCAAGGGTTGTATATAGATGGCTTGTATATCAAAATTTAAAAACAATACTTGTAAACTTTATGATGCCATTTAAAAGTTAATAGTAACAGGTATGATAAAATCTTCAGAACCTGTGACCATCAGATAAGAGAGAAAATAATTATTGAAATTAACATGGGTTCTTATGGGACTAAAATTTCCAAAAATCATAATTTAAAATCTAGCATGGTGACCCCCCTATTTTTTTTTTTTTTTTTTTTTTTTTTTTACATTTTTGAAGATACTATATCTTAATGTATCACTGGGCAAAATTTCAGATTTTTCTTTCTTTACAATTTTTTAGTCAAATCCCGCAGTAGCTGGGGTATATATGCATTCTTGTTAATGGCAGCACACACCATGGATCACATGGGCTGCATAAGAAAATTCCTTATTTTGTCAGTATAAAAATATTAAACAATATTTTTGAGAGCATTGATATTGTTAATAGGCTGAAATAATATCTCAAATATGTGAGAAAAATAATAATAATAAATTAACCGATTTCACAAAGAAAATATAGCCAAAAACAAAGTTTATCGAATGCTGAGCAATGTTATTCATTACTCCAGTATGGCGTCCAAGCGCATTGATGTCATGCGGATACACCCTATAGGTAGTCGATAAACATTTGAACGTTGAGGGTAAACATTATTTGTTTTGTTGAGTAATTTTTGGAAATAATACGTAAATAAAACTTTATTTGACGTTATATAACACAATGAAACATACGTACTGTATTATCTGCCTACAAAAGTGTAAGAATCTGTTCTTGATTGTACAGTATATAGAGAAATCGGGAAACTAAATTTATAATAAATGTTTTTGCATTCAATATTTATATTTCAAACACAGTATTAGCGTGACCAATAGCGTTTCCTTTGATCATTATACATTTAAAATAAAAAACCATTAATATGATATACTATATATTATATACTTTTAATGCCCCTGAGATAAATATAACTAAAACTTTGATTTTAAACATTATTCAATACAGTTTAGTTTTTTTTTTTTTCTGTAACATATGTGTATGATTTGAAAATTTTCAATTATTATTTGCCAAGAGCAAATTTTTTATATAGATATAAAAAATATTTTTTCCTGTATATTATATATTATATATAAATATATGAATGTAAAAAAAAAAATTATATATAAAAAAAAATCACCTTTGATTTAACCTATAACTGAGATGTACAATATAACAATAGCTTGAGCTTGTCAGAAAAATACATGAGAACAATAGAACAGATTTTTTTATATATTTATTATATAATATAATACATCCCCTTATCCTATGCCCCTTGTTTTCACCCCTCATATAAAATGTCCTGTCTGTTCTATTTCTATAAACTCTTCAAAATTTCTACTCTACAGTATACTCTCTCTCTCTCTCTCTCTCTCTCTCTCTCTCTCTCTCTCTCTCTCTCTCTCTCACACACACACACACACACACAAACACACAATCTTGCATATCTAATACAAAAGAGTCTTATACTTTTTTTTTTTTTTCATCACAAATCCATATATTTCAATTTTTTTTTCTACTATAACACTTTACATTCTATTGAAAAAATGTAAAATTTTAATTGTACTTTGCGAATACATCATCAGGTGTTCCAATTTTTTTTTAAATATCTTTTATTAATACAATATTAAGTTATATGAAGGATGAGTTTTTCTATAGAATGGATTGTATTTGTGATAGTTTTAAGTATAAAGAAGAATAAAAAAAAATTATATAATATTATCTATAGCAGATGAATGCATTTTTTTTAGTGGTTTTATTTGTTACAATGTAGGTCGAGTATTGCTCTTCATTTTTGAACGAATGACTGAATATTTTGCATTGAGATTAAAATTGTAAAATTGTGCTTTACCACGGATACTTCAACATATTCTTTGTCAATGACTCAAGTTGATAAATTTATAATGATAATAATAATTATGAAAGCTTACTTCTATAATACTAAAAAAATCACTTCTTTTTATTATTTATAATTTTTTTGTCTTTAACAATGCATAATTCTAATTTTAATGTTAAAATAATGAACGGAAAAAAAAAGTGGAAAAGGATTTCAATAAAGAACTAAAAACATTTCGATTACAAATTTTTTCAAGATTTTTTTTAAGTGTGGTATATATTTTTCTTATAGAATAAAATATGCTTACATTCATGTAAAAGTCAAGTCTATTTGAGCATTAAATAACTTGGGTTGATATGGGCAAATGACACTTTGCCAGTTTATAAATCAAAATTTAAAAGCATTGATGCTGTTAATTGGTTGAATAAGATTTTTAAGTATGCGAGAAAAATAAAAAAAACAGCAAACTAAACAATATTCCAAAGATAATAGAACCCCAAACGACATTTGTCCTATATGCTGAGCAATGTTATTCATTGCTCCAGTATAACATTGAATTGCAATGCTGCATGCTTAATAAGTTCATATATCCAGAATTCAAAATTCAATCCCTTTAAATTTTCACGTTTTGTTATTTGAAAGTTAAGGGTATGAACTAAGAATATTCTTTATGGAATTTTGATATTTTATAACAATGTAAAAATTTGAAGACAACAAGACAAGAGAGAGAGAGAGAGAGAGAGAGAGAGAGAGAGAGAGAGAGAAATTAACTTTGTCTTACGGGCTAGAAATATATAGAATCGTAAAATATTATCCATTTCATTTAAAGTAAAACAGTTATAATATATTTATAATATTTTAATTCTGCTATTATTTCATTATTAAACTTATACATTTGAATGCAATTTCTGTATAAATTTTACATAAATTAAAACTTATATTTATAAGACTATAGAAATGGTAATAGTGTTGATATTTATTCTAGACTATTATAGCTGCAAGGATAGATCAGAACAAAGGGATTATACTGATGTATAAATATATAAAACTACATGTATATATGCAAAGTAATTTTCTTTAAGATGCGATCCAGAACTATTTCTAGGATCATTCATGATATAATAAACCCGTCAAGGGGAAGATTTTATACTTATTTATTTATTTGTTTGTTAGCTCGTTCGTTCGTTCGTTCGTTCATTCATTCATTCATTCATTCATTCATTCATTCATTCATTCATTCATTCATTCATTCATTCATTCATTCATTCATTCATTCATTCATTCATTCATTCATTCATTCATTCATTCATTCATTCATTCATTCATTCATTCATTCATTCATTCATTCATTCATTCATTCATTCATTCATTCATTCATTCATTCATGCATTCATCCATTCATTTATGAGATGTTCTTTTATTCAATATATTATTTTATTTATTTAATAATAATATTAGTCTCTATAAACCAAAATATAAATGCAAGCAATTAGTTACAAATAATTTTACACAAATTTATGTTTATATAAATTCAGTTATAGATTTTACATACAAATTTAGAGATAATTTAACAATTCCAATGCACCGCGTTAAATATCTCCCTTTGAATACATCAGAAATAATGATCCAAAATTAGCACTAGAATAGCTGATACCAAAAAACAACAACATGTTTTAATGCAACATTCTAAAACAAAATTGTGTGTTTCATTCATATATATATTAGAAAATTGTATACATACTATACTACCAAAAAGTTCTTATGCACAAAACATAATCATAAGAAAATGTATATAATATTCATATACAACATGTATATATAATAATTCTATATATTATACGAATTCTCTTACAACAAGATATAATTATTGTAACTTTTCTTATACATTAAAGTGTGCAAAGTATTATTAATAAACATAGTTGTAAAACAAAAGTATAAGTATTAACTGTATAAGGTGTACAGTATATATATTTCATCAAAGTGAAAATATAGTTATACTTGTGGATATCTTATTTTGTAAAAGTAAATACCTTACGTTTAAGTGTTGTGTAATATAAAGTTAAAATTTTCTTCTCTCTCTCTCTCTCTCTCCTTCTATATATATATATATATATATATAATATGTATTCCTAATTTCACTTTCCCTTGAGTAAAATTGACTTCGCGGGGTACTTACTAAAGGTAACTTAAAGGAAAATTCAATTAAGACGTTTTCTCATAGAACGATAGAAGGAGAAAGAAAGAGAGAGAGAGAGAGAGAGAGAGAGAGAGAGAGAGAGAGAGAGAGAGAGAGAAAGTGAAACTATATAACCAAAATGAAAAACTATTTCTGGCAGTTTCTCTCTTATATATATATATATATATATATATATATATATATATATATATATATATATATATATATATATATATATATATATATATATATATATATATATATATATATAGACACTTACACACACAAAGTTTTCTGTATGTTATACTTACTCTCGGTTCCTTCTTGCATATAGTGTATATTATGTATAAAGTTTTCAAAGTTTAAGTTTTCTCTCTATGTTGAAAACTCTTTGAGTTTTCCCGCACTATACAGCATTTTGTATTTTTATATATTATGTATAAAATTTCTCACTTCACACTTGGTTTACTCATATATATATATATATATATATATATATATATATATATATATATATATATATATATATATATATATATATATATATATATATATATATATATATATATATATATATATATATATATATATATATATATATACCTCTTTTATGATATAACATATTATAACAAAGAATGTGACTAATTTAATTACTATTATATATAATATTTTGTCATAAGATAGTTTGTTACAGTACTTCACAATATTTTATAGATCATTTTCTTTGTTTAAGCCTTGTACAGAGTTTTGTTACATAAAGCAATTATCCTTTTTTTTTTATATAGACAAAATTATTAATCCGTATGGAAAAAAAATATCGAATCTATAACAAATCCTTTGGAAATAAAAGAAAAAGACATCGAATCTATATATAAAAAAAAAAAAACATTAAAAAAAAAAATTTTAAAAAATATTTAAATAAAAAATTTACATTGTCGCAAGTGGCTTTTGCTGCTTTTAGCTTGTTGGTTATCCTGGCTAATATTAAGCCTAATTGCCAATGTAATTGTTAAATATAATCAAAGCTAAAGCACATAACTAAGGCTAAGGTGAGAGGGAGTTTTTTCTTAAAGGACAACTCAATTCTTTGTGTCGATACGGTTTGTATTTTCAACATCAAGGATAAAGATCATTCCATACATGAAACACAGTACACTTACGTATTAGCATGACAGTCTCCATTGCTGTCTTTTCGTATGAGCGAGGAGTCACGGGCAGTAGCTGCACCTTGGTCAGAGGTCAGTTCGCAAGTCAAGTGCCTGCTAGTGCTCGAGCCTCCCTCCTATCTCACTTTCTCTACCTAGCCTTGCACACACGCATTAGTGCCCTAAAGCTAATAATGCGTGTATGCAAGTTTGCTTGCAATAACATACTTTGTTATTGTATTTTAGTTCGACCCCCGATACCTGTCACGGGGTAGCATTATACATAATAATGTTACATGTCACACCCGTGACACTACCCTTCCGCGACCAAGACCTAGGGGGGGGGGACAATTATTTTTTTTCCTGGAGAAAGTGAGAAATTTAAATACTTAAACATTAAAATGAACATATCAAAAAACAATTAGCAAAATGTAACTCCTAAAATACCCACAAGCAAAATGAAACCATAGATTTTTTTTTTTTTTTTTTTTTTTTTTTTTTTTTTTTTTTTTTTTTTTTTTTTTTGTACCAGATAAAAAGAGCAGCTAACATTTTCTGCACTTTTATAATGAATCTTGTTACAATTTAATTTACTTCCCACTTTATCAAAACTCTATTAACATTCTCAGTTTTACAACTTATTTATTATTATTATTATTTTTTTTTTTTCAACCCTTTTAAATTAATTTCAAAAATACACCTGCATATTTTTAAATTATTATTTTATATTATATGTTCTGCTCATTTGCAGACATAAAAAATGACGGGACTACAATATCATTATTAAAAACTTGTTCTTCAGGACACATATTTAATGGCGTCTCTTCATTTACGACACCATTTGTGGTTGTTATCATTGAAGGGGTTGCATCAGTAGTTGTAGTTGGACGATAAATAGTGCGGTTTATTGGCACTATTTGCTGATGTACTATCATCTCATGATTTACTACGGTTCCTTGCCTGACCTGCCTACGTTGGCTCCATATTTTTGCCAAAATTAAAGTCAGACGAATAATAATAACAATGGCTACACATAGTAGTAGATTGCCAGTTATACCCCAAAACACTGATTTGTTTTGGGTTTCATCCAAAGAGAATGGGTTCAATATGTGAGTATCAGGTGGAATGATACTAATAGGAATTCCCGGTGTCTCTCTTGTATCCAGAGCCTGTAGGGTTTTGATAATAGGACTCCATTTGTTTTTCAAGCTGTTGGTTGCCTTACAGTGCTCTTCTTTGGACATAGAGATGCTAAAATTCATTGGTATCAGCTTAGCATGATTTTCAGCTTCTATGTTCAACTTGTTACTAAACATGGCTCTGGATTTAAGAGTATGCTTAGGATGAAAAGCAGTACACCCAGGTTCTAGTTGTAAGAACCCATGTCCTTCAATATTAACTTTACTGATAATATTAATCTTTGGATTTGAATGGACTGGTTGGCATGTTAGTGAGAAATGCATTTGTTTACTTACACTGTAAAGCCATTCTCCCCTTTCGTCAGTAGGTATGAAGGTAGCAAAAGATTCTTCAATGACCCTCTTTTCACATACATCTTTTGCTTGCTCTGTCAATCCACGATATGCAGTGATTGAGCATGATGGATAATCTATACCTCTTACTGGGAAATCAGGAGGGCAGATAAGAACGTCTCCAGGTTTGCATTTCTGAAGAAAATAGATTGGCATCATTACGAAATGTAGCTGATCTTCAGATACTGCCAAAATTTCTGTGTCTGAAAATACTTCAATGAAGGTTTTGTTCCCTGGATGTTTTTGAGGAATTGAAAAAACTTCATTGATGGTAAAAGCAGATCCTTCTCCGATTGCTGGTAGTGAAACAAAAAATCTGAAACTATTAGGAGTTCTGTAGAATCTTACTGTTGCAGTTGAGTAAATAACAGGTAAACCCTCCTTGTGTGGCAAGTCTAGTAGGGTGTACCCGTGAGGTAACGCTTGTGATATTTCCACCACAATAGGCAGTAGAGCCTGGGGTGAAATCAACTCTGGTGTAAGTCTCCCATTTTGAGCAGAAGTGACGATAACTTGAAGCCTTGAAACTTCCTTCTGTACTTCCATCACGTTATGCCTGAGAAGCGTTTGAGTAGTTTGAACTGCAACTAGAACTCTAGTTTGATGATCGACAGCTGCATACTGATTTCGAGTTCTATTAGAACTCTCTGTAATAGCTCTTTCTAGAATATCGACTGTCTTAGTAAGGCTGTCCAACATATCATCATGACGTTTCAGAGTAGTAGCTGAAGCATTAAGATAAGTCAGTTGTGTTTCTAAGTTGTGAAACATTTTCCTCTGATTTTCCTTAGCTGCTTCAATCTTCTGATTAATGGTTTCCACTTGGTCATCAGTGGCAACTCCAACAATAAAATGCAGACCATAGCCAATAAAGTTTATTAGCCCTCTGGATGTTCGTGTACCCTTTGTAGTGATGTATTCTAACTCTCTAATTTTGTCATAGGTACACGCTACATCCAGCGAAAGAGTGCCAACAATTTCTGAATTAAGGATTTCCAAACTGGATTTAAAATTGTTGCCAATTCCACTTGAAAATAATCTAGCTTGGTCTTCAAACTTCAGTAATTGTTTTTCAATTTCGCCTAGAGACTTCCTTAACGTTTCTGTGTTAAATTCAATCACCAAATTCCATGCGTCTGCCGAGTAAATCATCTTTTGTCCCTTCTTAAAAAACAAGCCGTTTTGTAGATCGTTAGTAGCCTTGCAACCCGTGCATGCTAAAAAAATTATAACAAGGTAGTAGTTCCGCATAATCTGGAAATAAATATAAAATACCATGTATTAGTCTTCAATTGGTATATGTTTACTAGATACTTGATATTGAGAGTTATTGCTGGTTTTGATTTTGTTGAAGTACTTTGATTTGCTCCTTTAAGGTTTTTACTTGTTCTTCTGTTTGTAACGTCATTTCTGCTATTTGATTCTTCCTTTTATTCATTTTATTGTTCTTATATCTTTTCCTTCTTTCCTTTCTTTTCAATCTACGTTTAACATCAACTTTCTCTAATTTGTTGAGTCTATCTAGATGAGATCCCTTTAAAGGTATATCATCACTTTCATCGTGTCTATCTTGATGAGACTCATTTAACCGTACCTCTTCACTTTCCATTAATGGTTCATTTTCATCTTCACTTTCCATTTCACTTACTCGTAACGGTAGATCGTCCTCATCATTTTCATTTGATGTTCCATCTTCTTCTCTTTCCACTGCATAAACTGAAAGCATATCACTGGAGTGGAAATGCTTCTTATTGATTGTAGTTCGAGGTTCTTCTGTTTGTAAATCAACAGAGAGTTCAAGAGTAGGTCTTGCAATACTAAGTAATAACAGTGCTTCTGTTATTTTGTTGACGTTTTGGCGTACTCTAATCTTTATGAAGATTTTACCCTTACTCCATGTGTCTGTTGTGAGACCTTCAAAGGGGGTAAACTTGTGGTTTACCTTAGAACTCTTACAAGCGTACAACACCATGTCAAATATATAGCTTAGGCCTTGTGGCAAGTCTGTTAATGACACAAGCGTTCCTTGTGATTCTTGATATGTTTCCCTAGACTCTGTAATATCTTGAATTTCTGTCAATACTACTTGGCTGTATATCTCGTCAGAGCTAATAAAGTCTACTATTAAATTACGATCTTGAGTGATTTCCTTGTAGTTTTGATGGAAACTGCTATTAGTTGGCCGTTTGCGAGCCAATCTCTCAGTGGCGTCTTCCTTTTTGTGAAGAGGCGTCTCGTTTATGTTTGAGTACTGATTGAACGCCGAAAACTCATGGAGAGCTGCCATTGATAAACGGGGTTCAGAGCTACTGTCTCCACAAATAATTGGCGATTTTGTCATCCACTTGCATACTTCTACATTGTTAAGTTGTTCTTGTAGAAGTTTGTTTGCTTTCCAAAGATACTTAATCTCTTCAATTACTGGTTCTTTTATCAATAGGTTCTTAAACTCTTCCTCTGTGGCTTGTGCAAACTTACTTAGCTCTTCAGTTTTGGTTTTGCATTTTGCAAGTTCTTTAGTCTTCATGATAAGTTCTTCACGAATAATTTTGTAGCTTTTTTCTAACTCACTGATGTTCCCTTCCAATTCATGTACAGTATCTTCTCTTTCCTGAATAGCTCGATGAAGTTGTTCATTGCAATCGTTCACAATACTCATCTCAGTAATATTCTTTTGCATGATACCTTCTCTTTCTTGAATTTCAGAACGAAGTTGTTCAATGCAAGCACTCATCACATTCATCTCAGCATTAACCTTTTCGTTTCTTTTTTCTGTTTTTGTGACGAGCCCTTGAAGCGCTCTAATTACTGGTTCCTTACGGTTTGCTTTCTTTAAAGCTTCAATTGATAGCTTAGCATGCACTTTCAATCCCTTAATCTCCGCTTCTGCTTTTTCTAAACGCCTTCTGCTTCTTGATTCTCTATCTTCGCTTCTTTTTAACTTTTCAGATAATTCACTACACTTCTTATGTAGGTTTTCATTTATTGAGTGTCGTTTGTAACTTGGTGTCTTCTGATTTTCTTTCCGTTCTACATGTTTCTTGCTTGGGCTTATTGGTTTTGATTTTGAACCACTCAAAGTCTTGCTGCCGGTCTCATTCAAGCTTTTATCTTCAAAAGTTAACATGGAATATTGCGACTTCTCATTGTTAAACTTCATGTTTTCCCTTGTTTGTTCTTCTTCACTCTCGCCTTCTTCCATTTTCTCTTCCATGTTGTTTGGGCAGTTTAAGAAAATTTCTTCTTGTTCTTCGTTCATGGAAGATACTGAGCAATTGCTCATTTCCTCAATTTGCATGGCTTCACATGGAGGAAGAGGACTTCTGTCTAGATGTAGAGCTTTTTCTATCTCTTTAAGAGGTAGATGGTTTGGTATTTCTGCAACACATTCCCTGGTAATCTCTGGAACCTTTTCTGCTGCTTGTTTGCTTACATCATTGGAACAGCTAGGGCTAGATTCGCTAGATTCTGTTTTCTCGGTGTTGTGAGTCTTGATTACTTCAGAATGGTTTAATGGCAGACTTTTTATCCCTGCGCATTGTTGTAAAAGACAAT
This sequence comes from Ecdyonurus torrentis, assembly GCA_949318235.1. NCBI lineage: Eukaryota > Metazoa > Arthropoda > Insecta > Ephemeroptera > Heptageniidae > Ecdyonurus > Ecdyonurus torrentis. Next base: position 5,916,906 of record OX439136.1, read on the forward strand.
TGAGAACAGGAGGAAACGCAGTATACACCGGAGTTTTTATTAATATTGTTTCTTCCTGGGAATGTCCTGGAGTAGGGTAATAATCTCCTAATAAAGCCTCTCCTAGCAATCCTTCTCTTTGTACCAGATGTTTTGTAAGCTCTGGAAAAAGCTTTGCTTCAATATGTCTGCCTGGTGTCATGGGAATATTGTCAGTTTCAATAGGCAAATTCGTTGTATCTTCAAGTTGTAGTGTGCACTGTTCTTCTGTTGGTGCTTCAGCTTTCTTCTCTAAGACTGGTTGCTTCTTGAGACCTTCATTGTCTTCAGCCTGTAGAGTTGAAGCTGCTTCTGTGCTTGGTTGTATTATTGGTGTTTTGGATGTCTGCTCTGGGACTTGTTGGTCCTTGAGGTGTTTCTCCAGGAACGGTAGTTCCTTGAGACTTCCATCGTCTCCAGCATGTGGAGATTTAACTGCTTCTGTAAGGAAACACCAATTTTGACTTTCAATAATTTAACCATTATAATTTCAATATTCCCACAACTCCATGCTGTTTTTTCTGACACCTTAATTTATAATACTGCCCACATATAGATATATACAATATTTTATATTTACAATATACAATTTTTTTTTTTTTTTTTTTTTTTTTTTTTTTTTTTTTTATAACTAAACTCTACTCCTGAGACTATAATTGTGAGTATTTTGTTCATGAACTACATTTTTTTGTATGTTTTTGCTTCCTTTTGGTCTACCCCTAGCTCTACTTTGTACAATCTGGCTATCTGCTTGCACATCATTATTTGCGCTGTGCTCATTAACAACTTCTGCTTCATTTGGAGCTTCTTCTGTCTCTCTTGTTTCTTCTGTAATACTTTTCAATTGTTCTTGGTATGACTGCAAACCTTTTGCTTTAGCCAGGTTTGACATATGGGCTATTGACGTCTTTTTAGTGTCTAGATCTTCTAGGTCAACAGTTACTGGGCTTCTAATGCGTGTAACTCTCATTGGTCCAACCCATTTTGATTGGTATTTCTTGTTTTTTCCAGGCTGGGGCTTGAGATTCTTGCAAAATACAAGATCTCCTTCTGCAATTTCTGGGTCTTTTGCCTTCCTATTGTATGCGGTCTGTTGCCTTTCTACAGCCTTTCTGTTAGCAATAAGTGCCTTCTCATGTGTAATGCGCAGTCTCTGTTTCACTTGTTCTACATAGTCGTCATCTACGTTATACTTGATTCTGCTGGGTTGTAAAACATCGGCCCAAGGAAACTTGATTTTAACGCCATACATCATTTCACTTGGGGTGCAGTTCAATGCACTGTGAATTGTTGTCCTGAAGACAAACAGAGAGAATGGTATCCATGAATCCCATTCTGAGTCATCATCAACGAACTGCGCGACCACCGATGAGAATTCCTTATGACTTCTCTCTAGATGTGAATTCCCAGCAGGGTGGTATGGAGATGTAAAGATCTGGGGTAGCTGTAGAAGTGAGGTCAACCTTCGCATTAAGGAAGATGTAAAATTTCGTCCCCTGTCACTCAACAGTACCTCTGGTGTTCCATACCGACTGGTTACTAGTTCTATCAACCCTCGAGCGACTGTCTCGGCTGATTGGTCTGGAATTGCTTTGGCTTCTGGGTACCTAGTGAAAGTGTCTTGACAAGTCAATATGTACTTGTTTCCATTTTTTGTTATAGCCAGGGGCCCAACAATGTCCATTGAAATCTTCTGGAAAGGCCGAACTAACTCTTCGAATGGTCTCAGGGGAACCGGGGGTGGAGTTCTGAGTTTCATTTTCATACAGGGAATACACTTACTACAGTAGTCTCGTATGTCCCGTGCCATGTGTTTCCAGTAGAATTGGGACATTATTGAGTGTGTAGTTTTACGTATTCCTTTGTGTCCGGCAAGAGGAGTATTGTGGCACAGTTTTAATACTGTGGGAACCATTGTTTTTGGTACACATACTCTTGGCAATTCATGTTCTTCTTCTGCTTTTCTGTACAGAAGCCCTTCTTGATCCAAGACGTATGGTACCTCCTCAGCTCCATCTGCCTCATTTAGAGATTGGATTATTGGTTTCCAGTGTTCATCCAGGCTTTGTTCTTTGTAGATCTTTTCTCGATCCCATACTGGTTCATAGTCTGTCATCAAGTCGCTTGTGACTATATTTATGGGAATTTCACGGCCATATTCAAACCTACTCAGTGCATCAACGTTAGAAATTTGACTTCCAGGTTTGTAGACTACGTCAAAGCTGAATTCTGCAATGTCCATGATCCATCTTGCTAATCTAGGTTTAGGATCTTTTGTAGTAAGTATCCAACGCAAAGGTCTATGGTCTGTGTTTAATTTGAACGTCCGACCTAGCAGATATACTCTGAAGTGTTTGATTGCTGCGACGACGGCAAAACATTCAAGCTCTGTGGCTGAGTATCTGGACTCAACGTCAGTGAGTTTGTGACTGTAGTAAGCCACTGGGTGTTCACCATCTTCCGCTTCTTGACTAAGGATAGCTGCTAAGGCTAACGTACTAGCGTCGGTAGTTAATGTAAACTCCTTCTCCCAATTAGGGTAGCGAAGTACTGGTTCTTTGCAAAGTACATCACGCATTGTTGTAAATGCTTCTTTCTCTCGTGCACCCCAGATAAATGGCGTGTCTTTCTTTGTAAGACAGGTGAGAGGATAAGCTATCTCAGCCATCTTTTCTACATATCGTCTGTAGAAGTTACAGAACCCTAAGTAGGCCCTTACTTGCTTAACTGTTCTGGGCTCTTTCATTTCTCTGAGCGCTTTGATCTTCCCAGGGTCAGGTCTTACTCCTTTGCTACTGATAAGGTGGCCAAGAAAAACTACTGACTTCTGAAGTAGCTCGATCTTGGATGGTTTGAGTTTCAGGTTAGCTTTCCTAAGACGTTCGAACACTTGTCGAATACGTTGTAAGTGTTCTTCTACAGTGGTCCCTCCGTATACCACAATGTCGTCGACATAGACCTGACATATGGTTCCAATCAGGCCCTTCAGGACCTTCGATAGTATTGAAATGAACTTTAGAGGTGACCCATTCAACCCAAACGGCATTCTAAGGCATTCATAATGACCATCTGGTGTAGAGAATGCGGTATATTCACGTGAATCAGGGTGCATTTTAACTTGCCAGAATCCACTGTTAAGGTCCAAGACTGTGTAAAAGTTTGCCCCGCCCATTTCGTCTATCAATAACTGTATATTTGCTATGGGAAATACGGACTTTTTACACACCTTATTTAGAAATCTGTAGTCCAAAACTGGTCTCATTGCAGGTGGCGCTCCTGGTGGTGTCTTTTTCTTCACTAATATGATAGGAGCAGCCCATGGACTATGTGATGGTTGAATAATGCCTTGCTCCAGCATCTCGTCTATTGCCTTTTTAAGATGTAGTCTTTGTGATTGTGGTACCCGGTAAGGCATCCTCTTAATTGGTTCTGCTCCTTGCACATCAATGGTGTGTGTATCAACATCTGTGAACCCAAGTTTATTTGTGCCATGAACCATTATATCTTGAAATTCTTCTATCAAGGCAAATGTTTTTTCCTGATCCTTCTCTAATAGATGAGATAAATCAAACATTTCTTTCAAAGGCTTGTAATTAACTATTTCTGTTTCTACAGGCCATTCTCCTGCTTGCTCATCTGCTGTTGTAATTTGATTAATTTGAGAAACATTGAATTTTTCGCAAAATAAATAATCTCTAATATTTAATATTCTATTACTGTTGCTTTCATTTAAGAACATAATAGGTACATATCCATCTTCATTTACTGGGGAAACAGTTGATATTGTTATTTCTTCAAATTCTTCCTTAACAGGCTGTACATAGATCAATTGTCCTGGTGGTGCGTTCGTTTTAACCACGTAAGTTGTCAATGCGCATTTTTCCAACTCAATGATTATGTTTAGATCGACCTCCAGGGTTTCTTGATGCGTTTCTTCGCTGCTCTTATTCTCTGGGAGGACTTGGACAGGTGCATGCGATAATTCCTGCCCTATGCTAGTAGATCTCCGATCATCTATACTAGTCTCTTCATATAAGTCTTTGATTGTCTCTATTATTTTGTGATCGACACAGTGTGTGTCCCGGCTCTTCTCGTGCCCATCGTCTCTCTTCTTGTATTTGTTGCTATTCTTGATATTTATTCTGTTCCTTTCTTCTACCTCCTGATGGTGTTTATTGTTTAGTTCGAACTGGCCAGTTCCATCCCCACTTTCTTGCATTTTGAGTGGAGTTGTATCTTCTTCCAGGAGGGTCCTCCCTGTAGGAACTTCAACGCTATTCATCATGTGTACTGAAAAATCTTGACCATCAGATTTCAGTTCATATCTTCCATGAGGAAACTCTAGCAACTTTTCCGTTACTAGGAGATTTCCCTTATTCTTTGTTAGGAAGTCAAGCCCTAAGAGTCCGTGGCTTGAGCCTGGTATAGCGTCTACTACTATTGCATCATGTTTCATTATAACGTCTCCAATTTGAAATGGAATAAGAGCTTCTCCCAATATGTTAATTCTGTGTCCTGAGGCGCTCCTAGCCCAGGATTTTGATGCATGTATTGGGATTCCTAGAGCTCTTACTTTGTTAGCTCTAACTACTGTTACCACTGCTCCACTATCAACAATCATTTTCCAGTCTTCTTCAAGTACCGAGAGGTATAATGTCAGCCCTGGTGTAGGTTCTACTGCTCTTATGTCATAAACAGCGTCACCTAACTGGCTGACGTAATCTAGTTTTTTGGATTCTGAGGGCAATCGATAGGGCGGTGTTGACCGTTGCAATGTCCACATCTAATCAATGGACATTCTCTAGCATAATGCTCTGAAGATCCACAGGAGTAACATCCTGGGCCTTGCCTTGGTCTTTGAGCATTTGTTCTAGGGATAGCTCCTAGTTCTCTTGACACCGGCCTATCATTCCTTGGGTAATTAACAGTTGATGGGCGCCTGTTGTTCCCACGAAAATTTCCACGATGGTTTACATTTTGTCCACGTGTATCATAGTGTTGGAAAGCTTGACGTTTCTGGTCATTGTAGCCTCCTCTGTTGTACTGATAATTTCCCCTTTGAACGTATTGACCAGCGGTCTGACCGCGACGACTGTAACGTTGATTTTCGTACTGTCCACGATCATAATTATTATATCTATACTGCTGTGGTTCGAAATTATTACCTTGACGAGGCTGGTCACGTTCGTTGCCTCTCTGATATGATGGCTGCTGTACCTGTTCCGTATTAACTTCTTGAGTTGGTGCTTGTCCGTTAGCACCATGTTCTGCTTCTGCTCTTGCAGGTTGCTGTTGTTGCCTTCTTGGTCCTTGTTGGTTTTGGACTAATGCAACATTATGCTCTTGTTCTCCCGGTCTGTTAGGTGATTCTAACAAAGCCTCTTCTATCATAGCTGCAATAATGGCACTATCAAGATTTGTTGGATTTCTAACTAAAACAAATCTTTTTACATCCTTCCTTAATCCATTCAAAAAATGTAAGAACATACGTTCTTCTACAGCCTCTGCAGCTGCAACATTTTTAGGTGTTGGATCTTCATTCAGAACTTGTGTGATTTGACGTGCAATCAGTCGCAGACGTGTGGCATATTCTGCTACTGTCTCACCTCTACGTTGGTTACAAGTTGTCAACTTCTGCTCTAGTAAATGTCTAGGCACTTTGGGTCTAAATCTTATCTTTAGAGACTTCTTGAGAGTTGATCAAGATGTTATAGCTGTATTGTTTGCTCTAACATGGTTTGCCGCCGCTCCTCCTAAACGAAGTCTAGCTATTTGTAGAACTTGCTCCGGTGTCCATCCCGATAGGTTACCGGTTATCTCCATGGTTTCAATAAAATTATCCAAAGTGACGTCATCAGATCCTGTAAATCGAGGAACAAGGTAGGCTTGACTGCCTATGTTAACCGCTGCATTGTTGCCTCTTTGTGCTGCTCCTGAAGCTCCTGCTGCTCCAGACGCACCGGAACCACTACCACTTCCACCTTCAACACCATTGACTGTAGCAAGCAACATTTCTGAATGTAGTGCTGTAGATCTTTCTAGTTGGTTGGTTCCTTCTGCCGCGTCAAATTCTTGACTTTCAACATACTCTTCGTCACTCATCATCTTTATTCTGTTACGACTACAATAGCAATTTATAGGTAATTACGTAAAGCTTCTATAGTAACTTAGCTAAGTGTTGCGTACTCAACCTTTACAAGAAGCTTATCAAATCAACCTATAATTAATTATGATTTCAATTTCTTAATTTTATGTTGTGATAGCAATAGCGAGTTATAGGTAATTATGTAAAGCTTCTATAGTAACTTAGCTAAGTGCTGCGCACTCAACCTTTACAAGAAACTTATCAAATCAACCTATATTTAATTATGATTTTTTTTTCAATTTATTCTTTTCCTATTAAATTTAAAATCAGAATTAGAGGTAAATTATACTAAGCTTCTCACGTAATTTAGCTCAGAGCAGCGCAAAAAGCTTTTACGAGAAACTTCTCAAATCTACCTGTAATTTCTTTTTATTTAATTATTTGTTTTGAGTAATGGTATACGCTACAATGTTAAATGAACTGAATTTATTATGTGTTGTAGACTAAAATCTAAAATTTAATAATCAATATTTTTAATTGAAATAAAATAATTTGAAATATTCTATTATATATGTATATATATATTTTTTTTATAGTTAAAAATTATGAATTATTTTAATTTATTTTAAATAAATTTTATTAATATAAAGAAATCGTTAATTAATTGAAATTATTTATATAACAAATATTGAAAGCTATTATAAAAATGAATATTAAAGAAAATTTAGGCTTATATTAATTTAACGCAAAGTATTTATGTTAAAATGTTATTGAAACGATAGAAAGATATTATTTAATTTCTTTTGATCTTTGTTTATTGTATGCCTAAACCAACGTATTTTTTTTTTTCAAATAATATTGTGAACTGTATTTAAATTTATAAGTTAAATTTGAAAATAACTAAAATTTCTTACAATCCAAAATAAAATCTGATATAGTAATTTAATCTTAACAAACAAAATTTTTGAATGTAAATGCAGCCTATTTTAATGAATCAATTTAAGAATATTTTACTTCTTAACTTCCCTTATTCACTATACCGAATCATCCAATGCCTAATATCAATATGGTATTGTGGACTATTAAACAGTTTCTAAATCTAAATTGAATATCAAAATGCAACAAGAACCTGCTCACAATACAAAATAAGAACTGATATAGCAAAGAAAGCTTAGTACAGCAAAGTATTTTTTTTTTTTTTTGAATATAAAAGTAACCAACTAAGAACAATGGAAATTTAATATTTTGAGTTTAAGTTTTTAAACGATTAAAATTTGTACCTTCCTCAATTCACTATGCCGAATGCAATGCCTAATATCAATATAATATTGTGAACTGAAAAACAGTTTCTAAGTTGAATATGAAAAAGCAACCAGAATCTGTTGACAATACAAAATAATAACTGATATAGCAAAGAAAGCTTAGCACAGCAAACTTGAATATTAACGTAACCAAATAAGAACAATAAAAAGATAATATTATGCGTTAAAGTATCGAAATAATAAAATTTATAACCTGCGCAATTCGCTATGCCGAATCCAATGCCTAATATCAATATGGTATTGTGAACTGAAAAACAGTTTCTAAGTTGAATATAAAAAAAATCAACCAGAATCTGTTAACAATACAAAATAATAACTGATATAGCAAAGAAAGCTTAGCACAGCAAACTTTAAATCAACGTAGTCAAACCAGCAATATTCTCTCAATGAGTAAATACTCACTTTGCAAAATATTAAGCAGTTGAAAACTGTAATGACAATAATTAAGAGATGTGAACGTCTCAATATTTCAGTCAAAACTGATGGTTGATATATATGGCAGCTGGTTTATATACCATAATCTTTTCCCTTCTATATCCTTTCATAGGTAGAAGAATTTGTTTCTTCTTTTAAGCGCAATAAATATAATGCTATCTGAATAATATTAGCGCGAGGGAAAACGCGATTATAGCTACGGGTTCGCTATACAACAGAACATTACGCTTGTTCAGATTTTTTTTTTTTTTTTTTTTTTTTTTTCAGTGTATTATAAATAATTTTGAAAGTTAATTAGGTGTTTTGTTTGCGCACCTCATACATTCTTTCCTATCCCGTTAACATTTACAATAACACCCCTTTCTCTTCGCATTCCTACCGCACATTAAACTGGCTTTTATATATAACGCAATATTTATGCTATATGAATTATTTATGCATATTTTTATTATTTATGCATAAATTTATTATTTATGCCTAATTATGCGAATAGATTTTTTTTTTCTTTATTAAATTTCTTAATTTTTTTTTCTATTTTTTTTTTTTTATTGTACAAGAAAATTGCATAAAATAATCGCAATTATTTAATTAATTACTGAAATTAAAAGAAATTACGATATTTATTTTGATATGAAGATATCATTGAGTTTTACTACCCTAAAAAAAATACAGCACTGCGTTTGTGCCTTACTTTATATAGTTTTTTTTTTTTTTTTTTTTTTTTTTTTTCTCTCTCTCTCTCTCTCTTGCGTTTTATAAACTTTGCGTAATAAGGGCTGTTCAAGTTTGATCAGACAATATTCGAGGCACAAACTAAGCCATAGTTATATTTCATATAGCTCAATTTTAGTGTCTTTCAATAACCCAATACCCTCGAACGTTAGCCCCTTATTCACGCTATTTCAATCTATAACAGATTTTTCTATCTTCCGTCTGTCTCTCTCTCTCTCTCTCTCGCGTATATATTTTATTTTTCATGATATGGGCCGTTCAAGTTTGATCAGGCTATTTTCAAGGCACAGACTAAGCCATAGTTATATTTCATATAGCTCAATCTTAGTGTCTTTCAATAACCTAATACCCTCGAACGTTAGCCCCTTATTCACGCTTTTTCACAATATAATAGACTTGACCTTTTTTTTTTTTTTTTTTTTTTTTCGTCAAAATTGCAAGACAATTTTTTTATGTTACTGTAGTTTCTTAGGGGGGGGGGTTAGGAAAAATCCCTAAGATTCCATAGCTTCCATCCCCCAAACCACCATCCTATAAGTTGCACCTACAAACCGTATGGACCTTAGAATTGAGTTTTCCGTCGTGATTTTACTCTGACAACCATTGTCGCAAGTGGCTTTTGCTGCTTTTAGCTTGTTGGTTATCCTGGCTAATATTAAGCCTAATTGCCAATGTAATTGTTAAATATAATCAAAGCTAAAGCACATAACTAAGGCTAAGGTGAGAGGGAGTTTTTTCTTAAAGGACAACTCAATTCTTTGTGTCGATACGGTTTGTATTTTCAACATCAAGGATAAAGATCATTCCATACATGAAACACAGTACACTTACGTATTAGCATGACAGTCTCCATTGCTGTCTTTTCGTATGAGCGAGGAGTCACGGGCAGTAGCTGCACCTTGGTCAGAGGTCAGTTCGCAAGTCAAGTGCCTGCTAGTGCTCGAGCCTCCCTCCTATCTCACTTTCTCTACCTAGCCTTGCACACACGCATTAGTGCCCTAAAGCTAATAATGCGTGTATGCAAGTTTGCTTGCAATAACATACTTTGTTATTGTATTTTAGTTCGACCCCCGATACCTGTCACGGGGTAGCATTATACATAATAATGTTACATGTCACACCCGTGACAACATTCTATTGATGGAAAATATTCTCTCTCTCTCTCTCTCTCTCTCTCTCTCTCTCTCTCTCTCTCTCTCTCTCTCTCTTCTCTACATTTTAGCAATTAGTAAAATTTATTCTATTCTAATTCCCCCTGCCCCCCTCCTTTTTTCAACTTTTTTTTTTCTTACTTAACCAAATCACTCATTCAGTTTTTATATAATATATAAAGGTATAAAATGAATAAATCTTTTATACTTGGTCCAATATAAATTTATGTGTCTCTAAATCCACCCCCTCACCCTCCCCACCAAAAGAAAAAACTTACAAAAATTTTATATTACATAAAAAAAAAAGTTTGTTAGTTGCCGAATTATTCTAACTTTTTTTTTATATATATATCCTCCCTTTTTGCTTGCGTCATTTTAAGCTCAAAATTTACGTATATATATTTTTTATTTTAACTAAACTGTGTTTGTCTCTAAATAATCTTTATTAATGTTTGTTATACGGATTTGCACACAAATAGAATCATAATTCTCTAAATACTGTTGTTTTTTTTACTCGTATATTTATATTGAATAAATTATACATAGAATTATATTTTTTTATTTGTATTTTATAAAAAATTAATTTATCATTCTTATATAATTTTATACTAAATAGTAATTACATGAATTTTATGATTTATTATTGCTATATATATTTTTTTTTTAACGTAGAGAAAAGCTTAAAAATATATTTTTCTAATTTGATAAAACATTTTCTTTTGCTGAAATTTAATTTGAATAATTTTACGTTAACTTATGTTGTAGATTATATAAAGTATCCTATAACTGTTATTTTTAAAGCAATAGACCACATAAAATAACACCTTTTTTTCTTCTTTTTTTAATGTTTTAACATAAAATGGGATCACCAAAACCACTAACAATTTTTAGCAGAATATAAGTGGCCTCACAATAGAGTGTGAAAATACAATAATAAAGTATGCTATTTGCGTGGCTATTCCTGTTTCTTACAACAGAAACTGGGAATAAATAAGTAAGTAAATGTTGTGCGGGTTGCATAAGTTGTAATTTTCTGATCACTGCTACGAAGCTACAGTTGGGTTATTATGAAACAAAATAATATGTTATTTATGTAAGTCCCATCACGTGTTTTGATGATATAAATGCTAATGGTTTTCTCTTACCTATGCATAAGCGTTCTATGATATAAAATTATATTTTGGTCAACTATGATAAGACATTTTGTGGTGTCACCATTGATTTATGAATTTATACAAGAGCTATGAAATAAATGTAACAGGTACATTTCATTAAATAATTATTATGTATATATATATTTATGTATATATATGTATATGTATATATATATATATATATATATATATATATATATATATATATATATATATATATATATATATATGATATAAACATAATATTTTTTCCATTTTCTTGAATAAATTATAACAAAATTAAAAAAAGAAGTTCGAAATGCTATTTTTTCTGATAAAAGAAAAAAAAGAGAAAAATCATTACATATATCATCAATAACCAATAATACCCCAAGCCAAGCAATCATTATTATTTTACACAACGTCAAGTCAAATCAAACCTTTTGTAGTACGTATTGATTATTTTTAATATTAAAATCAAGCTTTAGGCTTCATTTTTTTCCCTGCTATGTATATTAAAAAAAAAAGAAAAAAAAAAAGCAATTGCAATGCATACTTTGCTTAAGGGCTAAAGAATGAATTGTTTGCGGTCAATGCTTTTTATATTTTATAATATATCGATCTATTTTTAGAACTAAAAAAAAATACATGTAGTAGAATAAGTTTTTAAATATTTTATTATTCCTATTTATTATGTTTTATATTTATATTCTTGAGTGTTTTTCTATGTATGTACACAATATAAATAAATATATAATGAATTTTATAGTCAGAATAAAAAAATAAAAGATTTACTGCATCTTTTTGACGCAATATTTTAAATATTCATATTTTTTGGGAAATATTTTTATATTTTTTTATATATATTTTTATATATTACTAAATATTTTCAATGATATTTTTTCTTATAATATTTACTATTAAATTATTTCTACCTTCCTCATACCCCGCACCCTCTCAGATATCTTAAAAACTTATTGTTTAACAATTTCATTTTAGTAAACTTTAATGTAAGTTACGTTAATAAAAATTATAAGTCCTGAAATGTCTAATAAATAGCTATTGTATTCTAGTACAGTCAACTGGGGTGACTTTGAACGCCCAATTATCTCTGTCTTAAGGCCTCATTTTAGAAAATTGAAGAATCTTACTATTGTTCAAATTTGTTTTTGATCCTAATGACATGTTTCAAAATTTTGAAATGAGTGCCCAAAGTAGAGATAAATGGGTGTTCAAAGTCACCCCGGGCGTTCAAAGTCACCCCGGTTGACTGTAACTATTTGTTTGCATAAAATTTTAAATTTTACTAAAAATTCTAATATTGTTTTCTAAAGTATTCAGTCACAAATTAGGTGTAAAAATGATAATTTTATCATTTTAAAAATGCACATAAAAAGTTGGACTTTCATATTTTATGCGTCGTATAAAAAAAATATATATAAAAATGCCTCTTTATGACTTGTGCAAATATTTTTTTCTTACAAAAGGGGAAGATTTTTTTCTTTATACATATAAAAGAAAAAAAGAGAAGAAAGTTTAGTATTTGCTAACGGTTAATGAGGGTGAATGATTGAAGAGAAAAATAAAAGTAGAAAGAAAAATATGACTTATAAAAGTCGAAGAAAATAATATTTTATTTCTGTATAAAATAGAAGAGAGACAAAAAAAAATCATAAGAATTTCTTTTTCAAGAAAATGTATATGCTAATTGGTTACATGTTAATAATAAAAGTAAGGAAACAAATTAACTTGTTAACGAAAATGTAAAAGGTGAAGTTTTTTTTAATGATTTATCTATAAATAATCGTCTTATAATATATGGAAATATTATATTTCCCACCCCTAAAAAGTTACATTTTTTACGCTAATTAAATTATAAGCTCTTTATATATGTGTACAAGAAAATCACAGTCTTTCAATCTGTTTATATAAATATTTATATACCAAAAAGAAAACGTACTTTTTTGTACAGTATAATAGAGAAATAAGTGTTTCTTTTTAAGTATACAGTATATACAGGGTGTTTTTTTAAAAGCGCGCATTTTAAAACGCTAATTAAAATATGAAGAAATAAAATAAAATTAACTTTTTATATATCATTTTGTAGCCAAGGGTTAGACATTTTTAAAACTGTTCTTAGCAATAAAATTGAGTGACCGGTTTTCTTGCACCAAGCGTCAACGTAAAAATGTGCTATTTTTTTTTTCAGAACGTCTTTTTTTCTGCAAAAATGATCAGAAATTTACTTTTTTAACTATCCTTTATTAACAATTAATGGAGTCTGTTGGCATAAATAGGATACCTATAGCACTCTAAGCATGTTCTGTAATAAAAATTGAAGGATGGGGCCACATTAGTATCAGGGTTAAGGTGAAAACATTTGCGTTAAACATGGCTAAATTTGCCAATATTTTCTCTAATTTGAGAATTTTGTTTATTGATTTAACGAAATGTTTAGTTTCTCTATAATGGCTTTGCGCTCACAGTTTTCTTTCAAATCTAAGTAATGCTTAGTTTAATTATTAAAAAAAAATCAATATGATTCTGAATGCAAAGAATTAATGAATGCAGCAAAAACCAAATGAAATGTGCGGATTTCCATACATGAACCAACTTTTAAAGAAAGAGATGCAAATTAAAAGTTTCCATTCTTTAAAATGAAATGTTGAGGTTTTAATTATCAAAGCAACCCAGTTTGTAAGAATTGACAGAAAATGAAAGTTACAAACAATGTTATGAAAATTAAAGTTCATACAAAATCGGTAAAAAAAAAAAAAAAAAAAAAAAAAAGTTTGATTTAAGAGAATTTTTTAAATCAAATTTAGCCATGTTGAACGCAAAAGTTTTCATCTTAACCCTGATACCAATGTGGCTCCATCCTTTCATTTTTATCACAGAACATGCTTAGAGTGCTATAGGTATCTTATTTATGCCAACAGACTCCATTAATTGTTAATAAAGGATAGTTAAAAAAGCAAATTTCTGATCATTTTTGCAGAAAAAAAGACGTTCTGAAAAAAAAATAGCACATTTTTACGTTGACGCTTGGTGCAAGAAAACCGGCCACTCAATTTTATTTCTAAGAACAGTTTTAAAAATGTCTAACCCTTGGCTACAAAATGATATATAAAAAGTTAATTTTATTTTATTTCTTCATATTTTAATTAGCGTTTTAAAATGCGCGCTTTTAAAAAAACACCCTGTATATATTTTAAGACATTAGTACGTTTATAAAGAAACTTTTTAAGTCTTTATTTTTTTTAAGTTTGTTTTTACAATTTTGATACAATTTATTTCATTTCTAGAAAGAAAAGTTACTTTTTAAGGTCATGGTATAGGGTATCAGCGTATCAGAAAAAGAAGTCACCTCAATTAAACCTGATTACGCAACTAAAGGTTTACGGCATACAAATAAGTGTAAATATAAAAGGTCTCATCTTTTGATTTACCATTGTGATTTTTTCAGTTCTGAACTTTCTTGAATTTGCTCTGTTTCTATGGTATATTACCCTGAAATTCTTGTCAGTGTTAGCTTTGTAGAATAAGTTAAAAAATTGGTACCAAATTGAATTCAAATTAATAGTGGAGACAGACAGATACAGAGTTTTTTAATGGTCTAATGCAACAAAAAGAGTAAAAAAAAAAAAAAAAGTTATTTTTGTTAAATTTTTGTTTGTTTTTCATTCAAAATTATTTATTTCATTACCTTCTCGTAAAGTCAGTAAACAATAAATTTACAATGTTATTATATTATTATTATTATTATGAGAAAAACTCACGTTGAATGCAAATAATAAAATATATTACATAAAATATGCCCTAAGGTGCCCCTCATGCCCGGTTAAAATATGGTATCAATCCCTGTACAAAAAAAAAAAAAAAAAAAAAAAAAAAAAAAAGCGTTTTCTAATTTTGTGGGATATTCTTATCTTTTTTTTTTTTTTTTTTGCAGAATCCTTGCATACTTTAAAAAGGTAGAGATAATCACAATCCTGTGTTTGGAATGCTAGAATCTGTAGCATCATTGAGACTTACACGGATATGTATAGTTTTTATTATATTTGATATAGATTGTATAATATACCTAGTGTTATTAACAGGCGTTATACAATTTACATTATTGGTCAATGATTATATATATATGTTGGCAACCATTGCCGAATTCGCTCATTGGCCGAAATAAGTGACCACGTCGCGGCGTGGCAATGCATTTTTGCCAAGATCCGAAATGCATCGTAATTTTGACCACGTTGCGGAGTAGTTTTTAACAAATGCCAAATTTTTGGCAAATACATTTTAGCCAGTTCGTGGAGTGTTTTTTGATAATTGCCACGCTGCAGCGTGGTCAAAATGTTTAATACGCAGGTTACGATATTCGGTATAAGTATGAATAGTATAATAAATTTTTTTATTATTATAACACATCATTTTATATTATGGTTTTCAGTTAATTAAAATATTTATAAATTTATAAAAATGATTTCTTATTAAATTTGACAAAAAAAAATTGTCTATGGTCAACATTTCGATGCACAAGTGCTGAATTTCGGATCTTGGCGAAATTGCATTGCCACGCTGCGACGTGGTCACCTATTTCGGCCAATGAGCGAATTCGGCAATGGTTGCCAACATATATATCAGGGGCGGCTCGTGAAGTTTATGACTAGGCAAGCACTAGGTGATAGCTTATATATTCTGGGGGGGGGGGGGGGATAGCCCGCCGCAGGCGCCGATTTTTTTTAGACCACGTGGTCCCTTATAATCTTTGATTTTCGACAAAAAAAACTGCATATTATCTGAACCTTAAAGCAACAATCATTTTGATTTTTTATAACGAAAATTTTCAAAGAAATTGTGCTGTTAACATTTTTTTTTTAATTATATATCTTATTTACTATAATGACTAATGAATAAACTATATATAAAAGAGTATTGTAAAAGTAGTGTATAAATTAGATTTTTCACAAAATCGTACGTAAATATTTTCATGAAGAGCATGTTATTTAATATTATTATTGCGCATTTATTTTTATTTTATTCTGCTTCTGTACAAACATTTATTCATATAAATGTATGGCATTATTTTATAAAAAATAATAATTAAAACGTTACTTTTTTGTTACTATAATTAAATTATATTGGATTGAATTTAACTGCAACTAGTGCAACTATACGGTACAATTGGGCTATTCAGTTTTTATTTCAAAAGAAAAGAAGAGAGAGAAAGAGAAAGAGAGAGAGAGAGAGAGAGAGAGAGAGAGAGAGAGAGAGAGAGAGAGAGAGAGAGAGAGAGAGAGAGAACTAACTGCCGATTAGATAATTGCAAATGTACGGCCCTATTTATCGTTTATTATATTTGTTTTGCTTTAATTTATATGCCAAAGCAAACTATATAAAAAAAACTTAAAATATTTGATTTTTAAATCAGTTTACAAACACCATGCTCGAAAAAAACTATAAACACTGTCATTTTTAATGTCACGGTTTTTATTATTTAAAAATTGACAAAATAAATAATAACTTTAGCTAAATTCAGGCACATTTGTTAATATTTCCCCTCCCTTTTTCGGTACAATAGATCATTTTAAAAATAAATAGTCCTCTCCGTTATACCTTTTCCAGGTTATTCTTATATTAATATTTTTAATGGAGCTTGTCGGTTTAGCGTGCGGGCAAACGTGGGGATGTTATATAAGGATCCTCTAATGTAACATTTATGCTTGGGCTTAATTGTATTTTTTTTTTTTTTTTTTTTTTTTTTTGCGATTATCTGAACAAACTACACCAATTCCGTATATTTAAATGAGAAAAACTAGACACACTTTTACGTTTTTAAAGCCATAGAATTTTTTTTTTAAGAATTTTTGACAGTGATTATCCTTCATATTGAGCTCATTTACTGTAAAAAGTTTCAAAAATAAAAACCGCGCTTTTTGTCTCGATCTCTCTCTTTATTTTTTTTATCAATAATATTCTTAATATTTTTGGCTATGTATAAATTACAAAATAATAATAATAAAATTTAAAAGACATCATCAAATCACGCCAGTGAAATTATTTAAAAGTATAATATATTATATATAAAGCAAATAAGGTAATTGAGAGCAAAAAATTGCATTTAATTGATTCATGTAATTTACTATTCTTGTTTTTAAAAAATGAAATTTATTTAAAGTGTGTGATCTATTGATTTACACATATATCCAAAGTTTCATATTTTTAAAACACTTTTTACATATAAATTACACGACTTTTTATTCATATTTTAGCATAGACTGCAACATATCACGCTATTGCTAATTAGTCGTTACGCATACGACAACATTAAAGTCACACATTTATAGACAAAATAACACAGATTCAGGAAATGTTTCTATTTTTTCAATCCAACAATTAGATATTGAGTTATTAATTTTTTTAAGAAAGGTGCAAGCATTTTTTTGAAGTGCTTTCACGACGTCTATTCAGAAGCATTGTAGCCTCCCGTCCCCCCTCTTTTTTTCTCAACGCTAGCGCTATACCGACGTATGCTCCTGTAGTGTGGAGCTTTCACAATTTTTATTGAGGAGGGCGCTGCATACGTGATTTTTTTTTATGAAGGCGCGCTTTGTTTTTAATGAATACAAATTAGAAAAAACATAGAAAATAGATAAAAATTAGATACAAAATATGAAAAATAACTTTCTTTATTGAATTATGGAATAAAACCTTTTTGATCGATTTTCTATAGGCATGCACTGCTTGCAGGGCTTACATGCACCAGCCGCCCCTGATATATATATATATATATATATATATATATATATATGACATAAATATATGAAAGTAAATGCAAATGTATAGACTTGCTTACATTTTAAATGTCTTCATATTTAATATTCTGCTCTAATTAACATATTTTTAATTTAAAACTCTTTGATACGATAAATGCATATATTTTTACATGCTTACTAATAATAATATTTTACTGTAGAAGGTTAATGCTTGAAGCATGAAAAATAGTTAAAATGATAATAGTAATAATAATAAGAGAGAAAAAGTAGATTAAATGTGGATTCTGGTGGAAAATAAAATACTGATGACTTTTTTCCTAGAGGCAAATATGAATTTAAAAAAAAAAATAAAAATGCTATTTCCGAGCTACTTTTGTAATTAATTTATTTTATTATTTATGTAGTTATCAGTATTTTATATTACCAAGTAATAATTTTACTTCAAAATACAAATATTATTGGATCGTATTTTATTATTTTATTTCACGTAACACATACCTAACATATTATAATTGTGTCTGCATTTTTTTTATGTGTTCTGAATCTCGTTCTTTATTTTGTCACGCAGCAAAAAATAGCTTGAATAAAAAAACTTCAATTCAATGCATAAAAAACGTAAAAATCATGAGATGTTACTTTCATATATACACATATTATGTAGATTAATCCTTTTGTACCATCACGAACTGGGGTTAAAGAAATTGTAAATTAAAGCCACATACCACAAAAAACAACATTCGCTTTTTAATGAATAAACACGAAATGTGATCATCAAAACTGATGACAATTTTTACCAGAATGTTAATATAGCCCTACGAGGGAGCGTGAAAAAACTGTAAAATATGCAATTTGCGTAAAAATTCATGTTTATGACGTCAGAAACATACAAAAATTAGTATGAAAATGTTTTGCGGGTTGCATAAATTTAATTTTCTGATCACTGCTACGGGGTTACTGTTGGGTTTTGGTTTTAAGACAAACTAATGTTATTTGTGTAAATCCCATCAAGTTTTTTGTGATATAAATGGTTATGTTTTTCTCTGGTCTATTCCTTTAAGGAAATTTTACAATTAATGACAGGTCTATTATACAATAGAAATTGTATAGTGGGTTGCCTACTTTACAAATTTTCTTCTCTGTTTGTTAGACTACAGAAGTGCTAAAGGATATAAACATGTAATAATTAATAATATAATAATAGTACCATCTCGTTATTTATTATTGTTTTTTTTTTTTTTTTTTTTTTTTTTTTTTTCGTTTTCTCTTCAAATTTTTTTTTTAAACATAGTCTAGACGAATTGTCATGTCATGAACGTGGTGTTTGATTTATTTTTTATCTCTAAAAAGTATTACAGAATAATGAACTAATTAGTGTTCCAAATGAGACAAATATTTAAATAATTTACCTTTTAATACAAATATATAATGTAGCCAAAATAATAATTAACGTTTTTGCTTTTTTTTACTTTGGTTATACTTTCATTTATATAGCAAAAGAAAAACAATTTAATTTAAACAATAGTTTTGCTTACACAAATTAAATGTCAGTTGGTATTTTGTTTGTCTGCATTGTTTTATTTGACTTATTTATTTTCGAAATACACCTAATTAGTGCTGCAAAAATTACGTGTTTTATAAACATTTTACTATATTCACATTTTTTTTAACATATTATATTATTATATATTTTTTTAACATTTCACGATATATTTTTAATATTTTTATATACATAATATGTATACATAAATAAATATTAACCATAATAGCAGAAATACGTACAAAAAAAAAAAAAAAAAAAAAAAAAAAAAAGAGCGAGAGAGAGAGAGAGAGAGAGTTTTACATAGCATTCTTATTACGTACTTACATTACCTATTTTAAAATTAAATATTTGTACTCGTGAAAAAGAATGCCCCTAACTATGTATGCAACATTTCTTGCATTTATATAACTCTGGTTGTATAATTATAGCAAATTTTTTTATTTTAAAATATTTTATTTTTAAATTATTTTAATAAACTTAGTTAATCAAGTATAAAATTAATTTTTAATTAAATTATTTCAAAATAACATATTGTAAAAATAGTAGTAAATTTAAATGAAATTTATAATATTTAGCTTTAAGCATAATAAATATATATTTTAAATTCAAATGTTATAATTAAATAAAATATACTTTTTCTCCCCTCCTCTCTCTCTCTCTCTCTCTCTCTCTCTCTCTCCTCTCTCTCTCTCTCTCTCTCTCTCTCTCTCTCTCTCTCTCTCTCTGTCTCTCTGTTACTGTTGTATGATGATGATATAATCAAATAAATTTAATAAAACCTGGTGAAGTGTGTTAAAATTATAATAACTAAATTTAGTTAGAAAATAAGCACTTTTCACTTTTTGAAAACTTTGCCCACGGGCAGACAAAAAAACATTTTCGTGTATGTCAGAAAAATAGAGGAAGGGTCGGAAATAAGGTTGTAGTTGGAAATTTCACACTTCATTTCATGTAAGTATATAAGAAGTTGTATTATCGTATTGTATGATATTTGGTTAAAAACAAAATAATAATAATAATAATTTTGTTATGTTATGAATTTTAAAGAAATGTACTTCGTGGATTGTATGATTACTTTTGATACTTAAAAAATAAATATCATATTTTTGAATACATTTTTTATGTTCTATACAAATAAAATATTTATAAAACATAAAACATCAGAAATATAAGCTTTTAAATATTTTGACATTCTATAATCTGTAAGCAAGAATTTGATGCTCGTGTTTTTTATATGTACGATATTTGAATATAAAAGTATAAATAATACTCTTATCTTTTTGACAAGTTTTAACGAACTTGTGAGGAAGTGAAAAAAAACACTGAGATTTGTATTGAGAGATTTTTTTTTTTTTGTTTTTTTTTTTATGTGTTTGAATTTTGAGTGATCTATCCTGAAGCTACTGTACGGTGAGTCCCCTACAGCACAGTATGTATACACAGTATAAGGAGAGATGAGAGAGAGAGAGAGAGAGAGAGAGAGAGAGAGAGAGAGAGAGAGAGAGAGAGAGAGAGAGAGAGAGAGAGAGAGAGAGAGAGAGAGAGAGAGAGAGAGAGAGAGAGAGAAGTATGGACAAAACCAGTGGCGTAACTTCAAAAATTTGGTCAGGGGGAAAAATCTGACACGGGCCCCCCGGAAGGGGGACAGTGCCGGGGAGGAGGGGGGGTTTGTGCGCCGCAGGCGAAAAATTTTGGAAAAGGGGGCGTGGCACTGAATTTTTAAGCTATTTTTTAAAATGAAAATTAAAAAGTGTCACTATAACATGAAAAAAAAAAAAAAAAAAAAATTAAAATGGTCTATCATACATGATTTTAATTTTTATCAATAATTAATTTTTGCTATAAATAGAAAAAATACACAGGATATTTGAAGAAGACATTTATAGAAAATTTAATTAGAAGGTGCGGTGACAGTTAAAAAATGTAGTTAATATTAATACCCTCTGTCACAAAATGCATATTATTTGATTGATCCACTTTAACTTTCAAATACTGTTTTTCAACATAAAATTTAATATTATCAATTTATTATTATTATTATTTTTTTTTTTTTTGCGCCAAGCATCAACGGGCCCCCCCAGAAGCCGACGGGCCCCCAGAAGTCGACGGGCCCGGGGGAACTCCCCCCTCTCCCCCCCTGGTAGTTACGCCACTGGACAAAACAAATCTGGATGGACAAGTCTATTTCCCATGTCACTAGTTGTCAAAATAGTACCCAGTTATCTTACTTTTTTTTTCATTTTTTTTTCCCTCGAGCCAAAATGTTTACGTCTCTTTTTTTTTTTCTTTTTTTATCAAAATACCGTTTTGTTTTACATTTTAAGAGATTTTCTTCTTCTTCTTTTTTTATGTATATACTTTGTAGTATATTTTTCTCCCCTTTATATGATAGGTTTATATATCTACACATTCATATGTTGCATGATACATTTTGTTTCAAAAACATTGTCAATTTTTATATTTAGATAATGAATTTTAATTTTTTTTTTATATACTTTTCAATGAAGATTTGACAAAAAGAAAGAAAGTGAATTTTATGGTTTACATATCATCTTTTGTTAAATGAAAAGTTACTTTTAACTTGTCATAAAAATGTAACGAATGAGATTGTTACTTAAATGCTTTGTAAGAATACCTTCTTTTTTTTCAGCTACTAAAATACTATTATTTAACCAAGATTGATTATTGTAACTGCGAGTATTTCTCTCATAAAAATAACATGTTAAATATGATTGAAACATTTAAATTTTGTTGAATTCAAAACAGAAAGAAAGGGAAAATGACCTATATACTTTTCAAAATATATTTTAGCCAGGTATCTTACTGCAAAAATAACTCATATTAGTTGTGAAAAACTACGATTGTAATTAATAAATTTATACGCTATTATTTGTAAAGATTGAGGAAATGTGATGCTGCAATTAGGCTATTTGCATTTTCCAAAAAGCAAGCCATTGTAACTTTTGCAACTTTTTTTTTTTTTTTTTCTTCTTCTCAATTTTTAGTACTTTTTTTGGCTATTTTTTTTAGTTTAATTTTTAAACATCTTAATTTTTTTTTGTATAATCTGAAACTTTGTTATATATTGTTAGTATTAAGAATTATTTTTCAATTTCAAAATTCAACAATTAACAAAAGAATTAAGAAGAAAAAAAATAATAGTATCAGCACAGCAGATAATTTGTACCACATGGAATATTAAATTAAATAATTAAAGTCATTCAACCAATTAACAAAAATTTCTTTAGAAATCTTAATCAAATATTAAAATTGAAATAAGACTAATAAAAAATCAAAGAAACTTCTTATATAATAAAAGTATCTCTTGAGTTTTTTTTTTTTTTTTTTTTTTTTTTGAAGAGAGAAACAG
>OX439136.1:5939664-5994664 GCA_949318235.1 Ecdyonurus torrentis
AAAACATACGCAAAAGTATTTCTAGTTTATCCCTAAATTTAAAATTTCTCCGGCTTCAATGCAAAAGTTTTCCTCAAGAAAACGATACAATCAAGGTTTTTGCAATAATACTAAAGAATGAGAAATTAGAGAATCCTAAGCTTTTCCCACACTGTTTGTGATTGGCTAGAGCGCTCCAACGGTAAGCCCCATTGTTATCGGGGTTAGTTCGTAAAATAAGCTTTAGCATAATATGAAATTACCTTTAAATTAAATCTCATTAGCTTTAAGTTTAAAGGTATTGTAACTTTAAATTGTTTATATGTGTGTGTGTGTATATATATATATATATATATATATATATATATATATATATATATATAGCTTATACTTATATAGCTTATAAGCTGTTTATAAAATATCAAATCATGAACAAATTGCATTATTTTAGCAAATTGTGACAGATAAAGGTCATTTGATAAAAAAATATAGGTACTAAAACTACTTTTTAAAACCAAAAAAAAAAAAAAAAAAAAAAAAAGAATGTAAT
This sequence comes from Ecdyonurus torrentis, assembly GCA_949318235.1. Taxonomy (NCBI): domain Eukaryota; kingdom Metazoa; phylum Arthropoda; class Insecta; order Ephemeroptera; family Heptageniidae; genus Ecdyonurus; species Ecdyonurus torrentis. Next base: position 5,940,194 of record OX439136.1, read on the forward strand.
AAAAAAAAAAGTTTCTTTTCAGGACGAAAAAAAATTCTATATTTTATTTCGATATTAGAGTATAGCTGGTATTGATGAAAAGATCCTATGCTACATCTCACAGCAGCAAAGTAGTTTGTTGGGGAAAAAAAAAAGTATTATACTTCTTGAGGAAGAAAAAAAAAAAAGTTTTAGCAGCTATAGAAATTGAGATGGGTGGGTAGCCATGTTGAAGCGTGACTTGTTTAACTGATCAGCTGATAAAAAAAAAAAAAAAAGAACGAAACTCGTGATCCTTCTTATTATTATTGTTGTTGTTTTTTCAAGGAAGGTTTTTAAGACACACCACAAACAAAGAAGATGTTACCAATTAAGAAGCAAGACTTGTTATCAAAACTTTTGCCCTTTCTTTTAGTTTGTATTATATAGCAGGGTTTATCTAGAAAGAAAAAAAGAAGAAAAAAAGAGGTGAAAAAAGAAGAAAAAGAGGTGTATATAGAAAAGTGTTAATAAGTAATTTTTAATGAATTTTATTTTTTATAAAGAAAAACTTTTAATGTCCTTTTTTTTTTCTTTTTTTTTTTTTTTTTTGAATTTTAAATTATGTTGACATAAATAATACTTTAAGCCTTTAATGCTTTAATGCAACAATTTATGATTATAGCAAATACATGAGTTTTGGAATTTTTTTTTTTATTGTTAAAAATATGGATATTACATTAATTTTGTATATTATAGTTAAATTAAAAATTATAATTATTCAGAGTGAATAAGAAAAATAATGTTCGGATAAGAGATATCACATCACGCTAACACAATATAATATGTAGAACTTGTAACTCTCGGTGATAAACTTTTAAATTATTTTCATGTTTTTTTAATTTTGCGTATACCCACCATACATGTGACCATGTGACCATGGTGGAGCATGCATTACAAACCACATGCGGAGCAGGAAAAGTTTGTGGCCCCCTAATTTTCTATCCTTTACTTTTAAGAAAAGTGTTACACTATTGACCGGTTGCATATCGTTGCTCTTTGTCTCCATATTTGTGGTGCCTAAGGTTTTTCCATCAGTTTTCCTTTTTTGCAAAAAAAAAAAAAAAAAAAAAAAAAGTTTATTTGAATGCAAGCATTTAATCATATTTCTGTAGAAAAGTGAGAACTAGAAATAAGGCTTACATAGACTGAGGTTTGAAGCTTAGATTACTAATTAAAAAAAAAATAAGGTTTTTCATAATATGCTGGCTTGTGTATTTCTGACCAAAAAACCTCTTAAGTATAAGTGAAACCGGTTTATAATCGAAAAAATGGAATCGAGAGGAGAGAGACTATTCTTTACTTTTAAGAAAACTGTAACACTATTAACCGGTTTTAAAGTGAAAAAAAAAAAAAAAAAAAAAAAAAAAAAAAAAACTAAGACATTTGGTTTTTATTTACTTTTAAGACCATCTTATACATTAAAGGAATAGACCAGAGAAAAACATAAGCATTTATTTCCCAAATCACTTGATGGGATTTACATAAAGAACATTAGTTTGTCTCAAAAACCAACAATAGTCCCGTAGCAGTGATCAGAAACTTCGATTTATGCAACCCACACAACATTTTCATACTAATTTTTGCATGTTTCTAACGTCATAAATATGAATTTTCTCGCAAATTGCATACTTTACAGTTTTTTCACGCTCTCTCGTGGGGCTACATTAACATTCCAGTAAATATTGTCATCAGTTTTGAGGATCCCATTTCGTGTTTATTCATTAAAAAGCACACGTTGTTTTATGTGGTCTATGGCTTTAAGCAATATAACTAACTAAATATTTATGTACTGTAAATAAGTATTATAACATTAATTAAATTATATTTTCTATGATATACGACTGAAGGTTGAATTGAAAGAAGAAAATAAAATAAATAAAACTGGTTTTCATTAGTTTCATAATAAATATTAAGTTTCTGAGAATTGTAGAATTTCTTAATATTGCAAAAAAAAAAAAAAAAAAAATACAAATACAAATACAAATTGAGTTCAACTTCTAAATCAATGATGCATTAAATATTTTCTTATTAAAATGTCAGAAGCTAAAAATGTAAAGAAATTGCAATATTATATGTCAATATAACTTAGAATATTGTAAGATATAAAAAACTTAAACGCTTTTTTTTTCTTTTAATATTAAAATATCAAAGTAAAATTTATGTAAATTATAAATTAATTTAAATAACACTTTATTTTTTAAGCTCGAGTCTCTTAAAAAATAAGAATATTATAATTTAAATATATACTCAGGTTATTGCAGAGTGATAATACATAATAAAGTAAGTTTTCACTTTATAATATCTTAAACATTTTTGTTCCCCTTTATTCTCATATACCATAGTATATTTTTGTCCCTTGCTATTTTGTCATAATGGCGAATCTCCATATTTATGAAGTTTTTTTTTTTTTTTTTTTTTTTTTTTTTTTTTTTTTTTTTGAGGACAGAATACAAGCATAAAGATGTAGTAGAGAGAAAGAGAGAGAGAGAGAGAGAGAGAGGAAATGAACATTCTTTGCTGAGTTATTTCTGAATAACATTGCCAAATTGTTCCTCCGAGGGAAAAAAATAAAAAGTCTTGTCTTAAGCAGAAAAGCGGGTCATTCTCTCTCTCTCTCTCTCTCTCTCTCTCTCTCTCTCTCCTCTCTCTCTCTCTCTCTCTCTCTCTCTCTCTCTCTCTCTCTCTTTCTGTAACATTATTTTTTATGGTAATAAGCAGAAGAGGTTTATTGTTACAATATGACTTGCTTTCTTTTTTGTATAAAAAAAAAATAATAAAAAGTTTTAAAAAAAATGTAATATTGCGTATACATTTATTATATAAGAAATATGTTGTTAGCATTATTGTATTATATATATAGTTTTACGATAACTATAATATTATGTAATAATAGTTATTTAATATTTTCTTTGACTTTCTTGCTTTTATATTAAATCAATTTAATAAAAACTTCTACTCGTCAAATATTCTTATAAATCGAAAGGCAGCATTTTTAAAGTTATAGAATTATAGAATTTGTGTATTGATTTCTTTCTCCTACTTTCTGATGTAATATCTAGTTTTTAATAAATTATTTTATGTATGTACAATGCAATTGAAAACTATAAAGTGTTATAATGAGTTCATATCAGTGTCAACCTATTTGTCATTTTTCTGTGGTTGATTAGGCTCTAAATTACCCCAGACTAGTAAAGAAGCAACTCTTTTTTGAGGAAGACAGTTTCGCTCATATTCGCTTTTGTTTCTACGTTATTTCGCATATACGTTGAAACGCAAGTTTTTTTTTTAAACCTTGGTTGAAACGGAAGCAGATGTAATCGAAATCATGTAAAGTTTACCTCAAAACAGTTCCTTCTTTATTACTGTAGTCTATGTATAGCCAATTTTCTAAGCTAATATTTAATTAGTATGGTTAACAAAAACAAGAAATTATTTAATGTGATACGAGTGATTTACCTATAAATGCACATTTTTAATGCAATTATAATTGCATTTATAAAGGTGTAAAACACCTTCAACAATTTTTTTTTGTAATATCCTAACAAACCTGAAAATCAACGTTGATTTGTCCGGTTCATTGATTTCTAATTTATTTTCAATTCACAAAATAGCGCAAGTGGGCCATGACGTCCCAGCTCGCTTATTTTACGCGCGCGTGGACCAGGTGAGCTGTGACGTCATTGCTCACTCGTGCCATTTTGTGAATGGAAAATAAGTTAGAAATCAATGACTTCGGCCAAATTAACGTTGATTTTCAGGTTTCTTAGGATATAACACAACTTTTTTGTTGAAAGTGTTCTATTTAAAAAGAAGAGGCATTAACTCTAATTAATTTTTATACAACTTCTGTATACCTCGTTTATGCATTGAAATTTATCCTTATTATCATCATGAATTATGTGCAATTTTTTTTTTATATATAATTGTTATTACAAAATAATACAACAGAAGATTTTTTTTTTTTTTTTTTTTTTTTTTTTTTTTTTTTTGCAATTTATAACAAAAAATAGATTTTGTTTTAGTTAAAGTTTTATAAAATTATCACTGAAAGCAGAAATTTAATAGAAAGCTAAATTCATTTCTATTGTTAATATTATATAATGCAGGATAATAATATATATTTATATCTTTATATCTAAATAAAACAATTAAATATTGATTTCACTATATTATAAATTTAATCATCATAGTGCAGCTTTTTACACGTAATTGAAAATATATTGTATGAGAAATGCATTTATGCATTATTATAGAATTTAATATCGAGAATGATGAAGTATATTGAAATATTTTATATTGCATATTTTCATTATTATATTTTAATTGAACTAATTAAGAACTTATGCACTGTTATTCACACGGGGTAATATTTAATAAACTTAACTGTATGAAGAAATGAGAAGAAACTTTATAGAAATAAGAAAATTATAATAGACTGAGGTAGTTTTTAGTCTAGTAACAATTTTAGTAACATGTTATAATAGGCGTTTTATTATTATTATGAATGAGGGCCCACGCTCGCTAAATTCAGTGGGCAGACATCAAACATTACATATTTTTTCTTGCAATATTTATTCGCAAAAATTTGATTTTTTTTTAATTACAGTGTCCTGTTCTGCCCCCTTCTCCCTCCCTCCCTCCCTCCCTCCCACCCTCCCACTCTCTCTCCATTTTAAAATACATATTTCTTTTTATTTGAACGTTATTTTTAAAATTAAAAAAAAATTATTTATATTAAAAAAAATTGTTATTTGTGTTAGAATAATAAATAATAAATAAATGATCTTTCAATTACACGAAAACTTCATTCACGCAATGTAGCATTCATAATGCATATATATATATATATATATATATATATATATATATATATATATATATATATATATATATATATATATATATATATATATATATATATATATATATATATATATATATATATATATATATATATATATATATCGTCCTCATCGTGGCAAAAGGTCTCATCTCCAGTGATCAGTAATTTGACAAAGAACCTATCTCCATTGATCATGTCATAACGTTTGGACTGCAGATAGGGCCTTGAATGAAATGCTGATCCCTGGAGATAAGGCCTTATGCCAGGTCCAGGATGATATACGCATTAAAAAAAATATAGAATAATCTTTATCTAATGAGGAATATACATTAATATGATTTCAATCAATATTATGTCATTTCTTTATATATCTTTTTAAAATACATATACGGTAGTTTTCTTTATGTACTCTGATTATGTAGAATATATATCGATATCTGTTATATGACGCAACGAATATTAAAATATTCTATTTTATAAAACAAATATTGTAAAATAAACAATATTTTATATTGAATAAGAAAAAAAAAAGTAAAATATTGATTTAATAATATGAAAAGAAGAAGTAGAAGAAAAAAAATGAACAATATGGTTGTGATATTTGATTTTTAATATTGACGTAAGGTAAACTAAATTGAAGGTAAAAAGAGCGTAATTTATTATTGATTGCCAATATCGAGTTCAATACAGAATGTTTTTTTTTTTTTTTTTTTTTTTAGATAGGATATTGTTCAAATTTAATCAATAGGAAATGAAAAGAATGTGGTTTTTAGTGAATGGAAATTTGTGGTTTTTGCAAACTGTGATTTGAAAAACTAAACTCATATAGTATAACCACAGGTATATAGGGAGAGTTTTGTTTATTGAGTATAGGAGAGAGATAGAGAGAGAGAGAGAGAAATGAAAGTCAATCATGAATTTTTCTTTTTTCATTTGTACCGCATTTATCAAAATCTCATTTGAAAATGATAAATTTTTAACCTCATGAATTCAATGAGTTCGTTATAGAACATAATAATCACGATTTAATGAATAGCATAAGAATTTTTTGCATTGTTGTAAACTTATATAGAAATATAAATATATAGCCTTTTTTATTATTAGTACTATTTTTATCATTTTTCTTAAGGGCAAATTTAGTTAACAATAAATTTGAAGCAAAAAAAAAAAAAAAAAAGCATTTTTGTTTATTTTAACACAAGCTTGCAAACTTTATTTATTGAATTTTTTATACCGTAGCATTAAAAATATTGTTTAATTATAAATATAGTTTTAAAGTAATTAAATCATAATAGGTACATGATTCTAATTAATTTAATAATTACTTGTAAAAATATTAATGAATTGTAAACAGGGACTTAATATATTAACTTTAATTAAAAATAAAGTCAATTATTTCATTACTTTGTTATTATTTTTCTAGGCGTTTTCATTTTCGGTATATTTATATTAAAACAAACATAATCGTCATAACTATACATTTTGATATTTTTAAATTGAAATCAGTAAAAAATTACGTTTTCATAAAACCATAAAAAAAAAATCAGTGTTAAATTTACTTATACGATTTTTCCGTTGTTACATCATAAAAAAATGTTTTATATTTTTTTTTCTAGTAAATTTAACTTAATTTTAAAATAAATTTAGTAGTATTTTTGTATACTTTATATAAATATACTTAAAAGTAAAGATATATGAGTAGTAAATAGAATACAAAAAGAATAAATTTTCATTATTATATATATTTTTCATTAGAATTTTGTTGTTGTTGTGTTATTAAGAGAAAGTTGTTGAAGGATGAATTAATAAGTAAAGAGCGTCCTTGTTACCATGGAAACGTGACGTCACAACTATTTATTTATAATGTCTCTCTCTCTCTACTTTCTATACACTTTCTTACATTCAATATTTACACTTTCTATATGCGACTTAAGATGAAAATTTATGTAGAACTTTTTCATCTTTACAAAAAAAACATAATAATAATAAAATAAAAATAAAATAAGATATAGCGTAAATACGCATTTATGTACATTTATATATATTTAAGAGGTAAAATTTAAGTTTTTGTCAATAATATCATAAGAATTACAATATTTTGGTATAAGTTAATAAGTCGAGAAATAGAAAGAGAGAATATTTTTTTTTTAAACATTATAATACTTTAAAAAAATTATTGCTATGTAGCCTTTATCTTCTATGTATAATGCAGTGGATTTGGAACAAAATAATAATATAATTATAAAATTAATTTAAATTAAAAAAAAAAATGTTTTGAGTTCCGAAATAAAAGTGTATAAAATATGTATATATATATATATATATAATTTAAAAAAAGTTTCTAATTTGACTTAAAAAAACAGTGATTTTAACATTTACTTATTATCTTTAATGTGAAATAACTCAAATATCTGATCGTGTTTTCATGTATTTGACATAATTTAAATTTTACATTTTTCATCTTTACTTCGTGTTAATTTAATATTTCGCGACATGTTAGTATATCAACCGTTCACCTATAACCGCAAAATTTGGTTGCTGGTTGAATTAGTAGAATAGGGGTAGCTTTTAGTATAATTCTTTGGAAATCAGTGACAAGTTAATGATTTTCATAAAATCTTAAATCCCTATACGTAAATGTGAATACAAAAATACTTTGCAAAAACAATTTCTTATAAACGCAGTGTACATGAAAAAATAAATATAAAAACAATTGAAGAACTTCCGTATAAAAGAAAAAAATTAAGTATACAATATAATATTTAAAATAAATTTAATTAAAATCCATTATTGTTAATAAAAATATATTACATTATATATAATATAATTTTTGTAAAGGGTAAAATTTTCTCTCTATAATATAAATTATTTAATTTCCATGAAATAAAAGAATGATAAAAATGTAATTAGAAGTAATAAAAGTTAAAAGCAAAAATACCCTACTTAGCTATTATTAACATTTTATGATTAAAAATTATTATTATATAATATATTTTTTTAATACTATATCGTGTGTTGTATAGTATATTTTATTTTAGATAATTTTTTTTGTTTTTAATTATTAAATTTAATGATAATAATCTTACTTTTTATCTGTAAACAAAAATAAGGTTTTAATATGCGCCTGTAGTATAGGCAAATAGTCTGTCAGATATGTTGTGCAGGTTGCATAACTTACTGAAAAACTTCGTTTTTTTTTTTTTTTTTTTTTTAATCAATTTTAAAAAAAGAACTTATTAAAATCAGGCCAATTTAGTTTTTTTAATTAAATATTTAGGAAAAATAAAATAGTATTCTGTGGTTTTAAAATGCAAAGTATTGTTTAACAAAAAATTAAAACACGAAACTTAATATTTTAAGTTATAAAAATTAAGAGGATAGATACGTTTATCTGCCTGTCTTCTCTCTCTCTCTCTCTCTCTCTTTCTCTCTTGTTTTTCTGAACAACGCACGTGGACCAATGAAACGTGTATCTCAACACTAATTGCTCAGGACGTGTTTGTTTCAACATCTAAAAAAAATATATATATATATATATAGAAAAATACAACTTGTTTTTAGAATACTATGTTTATAAAGCTCAATTTTATATACTTTATACAAAGACTAATGAACTTTAAAGAACAAAAATGTTTTGTGTGTGGGTGAACTTAGTGTTGTTGTGTTTTTCTCCACGTTTTCCTCTCTCTCTCTCTCTCTCTCTCTCTGAAAGATGTGTCGGCGTAGAAGGAAATGTTAACTTGATATCCTAATTAAAAAAAAAATAATAAATAAATCGGACAATATTTGATATTTGTTGCATATATATATATATATATATATATATATATATATATATATATATATATATATATATATATATATGTTAGCTTCCAGAAGCGAATTCGCTCCGGAAGCGGAAAATATGGTCGGAACGCGTTGGGACCACGTATGAGGCTTCGTAACGCGAAATTCGTGTTGGGAGCATGGTAAATTTAATCCCAACGCGTTGAGATCAAGTTGAAAATTTTCAACGTGACGGGATCAAATTTGAAATCCCATGACGCGTTAGGAACATGCAAAATTGTTCTCAATGCGTTGGGACCAAAATTGAAATTTCACAACGCGTTTCGGTAAAATAATATAATTATTTGAATAAAAAATTACAAAATAAATAATAATATTAAAAAACAAACGATAATTAGAGCAATATAAAATTTCTTTATTTTTATTGCAAAATTAAAAAAAAAAACTATCATTTTATTTAATAAAATAATCAAAAGTCGAATATTAACAATTTTTCTTAACTCAAATATTTGCTAAGGTATCTTCTCTCGAAGAAAAGGACAGAGAGAGAGAGAGAGAACACGCCTTTTTTACAACTGATTTTAAATAATGAAAAATAAAAGTATTTATTTCATAATACCAACAAAATTAATCTATTATGACCTATGACTACTTTCCTCATACATTGGTTCAAAGTTCAAGTCTACCTTATTTTATCCAGTGATAACAATATACCGATATTTTTTTTCTCATACACGTTCAGTTGAATGTTCGTCTCTGTGCGGAAAATATGTTTTATAATTTCACCATAGTCGTTGGAAATAGAATATGTTAAGAAAATATTTGAATTTAAATAATTGACGTGTATTGTTGGTGCGCAAATAATTAAGTGAGTGGATAACGGTTTTACAGTGTCTCTTACATATTTAATCGTAAGTATTCACTTAAAAATAAAAAAGTTTCGGTCATATATAATTAATAATCAGATAGATCGTTTAGTAAGTTTAATTTTCATGTCTCAATATATTCTGTCCGTGTGATTTAACAACACCTTGCTCAAAACACATACAGTATACTGTATTCTTGCATTTCAAGTAAAGTAATTATAAATGTATAAGTTTAGACGAAAAACAAACAATACATATAAACATGCATAATAATACATATAAGTAAAAATAGCAAGTCTTAAATCATATCACATAAAATTTTGAATTGAGAAAAGTTCCTTTTCGGCTTTTGATTATTTTACTAAATAAAATTATAGTTTTATTTTTATTTAAGAAATTTGCTATAAATATTTATATAGCTCTAATTATCGTTTGTTTTTATTTATTTGGTGATATTTTATACACATAATTATATTATTGTACCGAAACGCGTTGTGAAATTTCAATTTTGGTCCCAATGCATTGAGAACAATTTTGCATGTTCCTAACGCGTCATAAGATTTCAAATTTGATCCCGTCACGTTGAAAATTTTCAACTTGATCTCAACGCGTTGGGATTAAATTTACCATGCTCCCAACACGAATTTCGCGTTACGAAGCCTCATACGTGGTCCCAACGCGTTCTGACCATATTTTCCGCTTCCGGAGCGAATTCGCTTCTGGAAGCTAACATATATATATATATATATATATAAATATATATATATATATATATATATATATATATATATATGACTTCTTTATTTATGATAATTTCCTTTGAACTCATTATTTCTTTCACGGTTAGGTATTCATTATAGGTATTCATTTTTTTTTAATGTCAAAAAAAAAAAAAAAAAAAAAAAAAAAGATAAATAGACAAAAATAAATACGTAATAATTTATACTATAGGCTATAGCTCATTTTTAGTTTTATTCTTTTTAAATTCATGTATAACAATTAACTACGTACAAACTTTATGCTACACTGCACTATAATATGTAACACTATACAAATTTTGCCATGCAATATTTATATTGTATTTGTTCCAATCTTAAAGGCGTAGAACACCTTGAACAAAAAAAGTTGTGTAATATCCTAACAAACCTGAAAATCCATGTTGATTTGGCCGGAGTCATTAATTTCTAATTTATTTACCATTCACAAAATGACACTGGCGGTCACTTCGTCACAGCCCGCTTGTTTTACACGCGCGTAAACCGGGCGAGCTGTGACGTCAGAGACCGCCAGTGACATTTTGTGAATGGAAAATAAATTAGAAATCAATTACTCCGGTCAAATCAACGTTGATTTTCTGGTTTGTTAGGATATTACACAACTTTTTTATTCAAGGTTTTCTACGCCTTTAACAAAATTTATAAAAATATTTATAAAATATGATGTTAAATACGTAATAAATTACGAAATCTATTTTGTATGACTGGAAACTTAACATTAATTTTTATAAGTAATTGTTTTTATATTTTAAAATAAAATTTTTATTAATTTAAAATTTCGTCATTTAAAGTTACAATTTTATAAAATTGTGCTTATAGAAAGAAGAGGGGGTATTAGGTATTAAGCAAGGTCCATATATAAGAGGTTAGATGATCCGGGAAAAGTTTTGGCCTAGGTCGCGCAGCTTAAAGGAATTCACTAAAGACGTCATATCACCGGGTGTATTTTTATTCACGTTATCAGTGACGTAACTGGTGAACGGTGGTGAACGGCATCGTATTGGCTTAGAATCAAGTACATCCATCACAAAACAAAATCAACTGCGCGAGTTTTGTGCTGCGCTCAACCTCTTTATTATATGGACCTTGGGTATTAAAAAATAAAATATGAATTACATTTCTGTAAACGTTATCATTTGTTTCTGTTTTAATATTTACAATTTTAAAAATATTTATTTCATAGTTCTACTTTTTTTTTCTTTTTTTTTTCTTTCAAAAGAAAGACTGAAATGTACTAAAATATAAGAAAATCCTATCAGTATAAGAATAAGTAACTACTGAAATTGAGGGGAAAGAAATAATAGAAAAAAATATATATAAGAAAGGAAAAGCTTGTTTTATTGTAAAATGGATTCTTATTATTATATAAGAAAGAAAAAAAATCAGTAAAAAGAAATAAAATTGAAAGAATAAATGAAATAGAAAGATTTTTTTCCCTATTCTTTGTTATATATTTTTTTCCTGCACAGTATTTTCTTACTCTATTTATTTTAAAGCATAGTTAATCTTTATTATGATTCCAGCACATCATGTTTTAGTCATATATATTAAAATTTAATATAAAATAAAATATTTTATAACACATCGTAACTTTCTGTATATTGTATAATAAGAAGAAAGAAAAACAGTAAATAATGTGTCTATCGTAAAACTGCAGTACTATACTTCATTTGAGAGTTTTATATACGATTAATCGATTGGAAATTATCGATTTAAAAAAATTAAGCTATAATGCATAAACATGTATTTTGTTGTATTTTTTATCAAATTAATTATAAATTATACCGCTAACAAAATTATATTACGTTGTGAGGGCATGACAGCCCTATTTTACATATTACGTATAGTCCTGTATAGATCGTGTTTTTTTTCTCTCTCTGTTTTTCTGTTGTTTGTTGTTATTCAATACTTAATTGTTATTGCATTGCAGATTCATTTAATATAGCATATCTAAAAAAGCCCTGTATGTGCTTCAATAAATTTTAATTGATTTTTAGTTATTTAATTCTTAGTATATAAATGTATAGAGTGGATAATTAATACCAATAAATGGGGTTTCTATACCTAAAATAATAATAACCCTATATTAACAAGACATATTTTTTATGTACCACAGGATCCACAATTTTTAACCGAAACAACACAATTTATAGGTATACTTTATTTTGATTAACTTAATTTTTTTTTTAAAGTGTGAAAATGGTATCAATTGTTCTCGATGTGTAATGTTAGATCTTTCCATTTATTATTATTTTTTTCTAATGGTTAGTCACAATTTTTGGTGTAAGTTGATCCAAAAATCCAGACATAACGCCGTATACTGCGAGAATACAAAATCAATTTTCAGTTATCTTCTTATATAATATAGTGTTCTATTTTTACATTATAGAGCTATCACGTTTCATCTTTCTCGTTGTTACATTGTTTATTTGCATGTTGTGGGATTGCAAACACATAGTATCAATGGCCTTTGTATTATATGCAAATAACAAATAAAATCTCAAGCGGCTAATTGATGCAATTACATTAATTATATACTGATAATGTTACGTGTAATTTTATATTCTATTGCTTTATTGCAGCAATAACATACTATTTATATATTGAAAATTACATTAATTAATGTCTTGCTCTATTAGAGTGTATCCGCAATATGTCACACTAAATTCGCTTTGATACTATACTGAAGTAATGCATAACATTGCGTAGTGTAGGAAAAACTTTATTTTCGGCTATTTTCTTTCGGAAATATATTGATTTTTTATTATTACTATTTTTCTCACTTATTTGAGATACAGATTCAACTTAATATCATCATCAATGCTCTTTAAAAATATTGCTTACAGTATATGGCAAAATGAGTCATATTCATATGCGGCTCATGTTATTGAGTGATGCAACATGGCCTTGACTTTAACATGAATGCACACACATATATTCCTGCACCTCAAAAAAAAAAAAAAAAAAAAAAAAAAAAAAGAAAAGAAAAGTTAAAAATTGAAATTTATTTTTTGAATGTTCAATTATTAATATTATTATTCTTAAATAACCGTATATCCATGAACTAACATTAAAAATAGACAATAATGTAAACCCAGTTTCTTAGTATTGATGAAAAAAAAAATCAATCGAACATTATATCGATTGACAAAGAAGTTGAATTGAAGTATATTGCACATAGCGTGTAAACTTAAAATTTATGACCATTCCTGATTTATTTTTATTTTTTTCATGCTTGCTTTTTATGTGAAAAAAAAAAAAAAAAAAAAAAAAAAAAGTATCGTGTTTATGGGCATTGCTATAAAACTCACTGTAGCAAAAATATTATAATATAAAATGTAATATTATTTAAAATCATAGAATTTTATGATCTTCGTAATATGTGACATTACACCATGTTTTTATATGTAATAATTTTTATTTTATTTATTTTATTTTTTTCTTTACACTTTTATTCAAATTATATTCAACAATAGAAATTTAATTATTATAATACAAAAAAAAAATATAGTTTACAAATTTAATATAGGTAATTTTAAATGTTTAACATTTTAACGCGTAAATATTTTATTACAGTATATACTCGTTAGAAATTTGTTATTTAAAAGGTGCTTATGTTTAATATATTATTTTTATAAAACTATGAATACGTGGAAAGTTTATATACTGTAATTTTGAAACATTGTTATTACTTATTATTATTATTTATTTTTTTTGCGCCGTGATTTTTGTTTAAACATAATCTTGAATTGAAAATTAGATTTTCGTGTTACATACCAAGTTTATACAGAACAGTAAATATGTTAAAAGGTATTCCACAAACTCACATAATCTTGACTCTTTTTATTTCATTATTATTTATTTCAAAATATATTTTAAACGAAAAACTAATTCATATTCGATAGAGACTTTTACACACGGAAAAAGGTAACTAAAAATTTACCCTTTTTTATATAAAAAAAATTTGTTATATATGTATATATATATATATATATATATATATATATATATATATATATATATATATATATATATATATATATATATATATATATATATATACATACATTACCGCTGAAGGAATTTCACTCTCTGCAAATGCATTTGATTGCATGGAGATTGAATGCGATTAGATTTACTGCATAGAAAATATGGCTAAATGTGTAGTTACCTTAAAGGAATAGACCAGAAGAAAACATAAGCATTTATATCACACACACAAAAAAATTGATGAGACTTACATAAATAACTTTAGTTTGTCTCAAAACCCAACAGTAGCCCCGTAGCAGTGATCAGAAAAATTCGATTTATGCAACCTGCACAACATTTGTCAACTAATTTTTGCATGTTTCTGACGTCAGAAACATGAATAATCACGCAAATTGCATATTTTACAGTATTTTCACGCTTTCTCGTGGGGTTACATTAACATTCTAGTAAAAATTGTCATCAGTTTTGAAGATTCCATTTCGTGTTTATTCATTAAAAAGCACATGTTGTTTTATATGGTCAATGGCTTTAATGGTCTAATATATATTACAATTTTGATGTTTACTTATATTTTTATTGCGTTCTCCACAAAACAAGAAGTTTCTTTCATATAGGTAACAATCACATAGATTTTACTTTTAATGAATTTATATAAAAATACAAATAAAATTGGCTCATAAAAAGGGATGGGGAATTATTATTATTAGTTTAGTTTTGTGAGTACAAAGGTAATCAAATCTTAAAATTTGCAGTCTCAATTTTCTGTCTTCTATATTCCCCCCCCCCCCCCCTCCATTATTTCATTCCGATTTCCCAGCAAATATATGATTTTTGCTATTTTTATATTGGCTGTAAATCTGAAAAAATCCACCCCTCTTTAAAAAAAATATAAACAAATAAATGCCTTCACTCCATGTTTGCGTCAAAGTCTCTCGTTTCATAAATAAACACATTTAAACACACCTTAAATCTATTAAACTTTAATTGAAAAATAAAATTTATATTTTTCTTACTTTAATTAATATTTTTATTATCATATTATAATAAATAATAAAAATGTATATTTTAAAATACTCATATTTACATTCCATATAGAGCTTTTTTAATTAAATTATTAATATAGTTATAATAATCAAAGAATATATTATTTATTTTGTCATATTTTTTTGTTTATTATTGTTGACAATGTTCGTAATAATAAATTCATAACTAAATTACAATGTATAATACTTTTTATTAACATATGAACAGCTTGTTATAAAATTATTATGTAAAAAAAAAGTATTATGTATATCATTCAAATTTTTTTTATTATTATTATTATTTAATAACCTTTCGTTTTTTATTGTGTAAGCTTTAATAGTATGTTATTGATTATTATATAATGATGGAAGTTGAGATAATTATTGAAATTTTAAGTGAATATTTTATATTGACTATATTAGATCAAAGAAACGAACGTATTAGGGCCGTAGAGAAATTGAGAGGGGAAAAAAAAAATATATATATATATTGGAATTTTTATAACAGTTTTTATTAATTTTTTTATTTATTAAATTGCAATATAGGTAAAAATTAACCTGAAATAGGTTTTCTATTTAAAGTAACATGTAACTAATTAGGTATTATTATAATACCTATTTCAAGTTTATATTTACTAATTTGTTTTTCTGTTATTATAGTAAAGGATGTGTACCCATGACGTCATTCTGAATGATTTTCGATGCTCATCTTGAGCAATGAATAACATTGCTCAGCATAGGACAAACGTAGTTTTTGACCATTTTCTTTGGAAAATTAGCTTATTTTTATTATTATTATTATTATTATTGAATTCTTGATAAACTAATTCAACCTGTTAGCAGCATCAATGCTCTTCAAAAAATTGAGAAGTATTTTTAAACTGTCATTTTTCCAAACTGCCAATGTTATTTAGCACTCACTTATGGCGTATTTCGTGTAGTACAGTACTGTATACTGTATTTGCACATTTTTTTTTTTAGAATTTATTTTTTGTTGTTGAGCATATTTCAAATATTAAGTGCAGAAAACAAGCATCATATTTTATATAATATAGTATTATGAATGAACAAAATATAATACACGTCCCTAGGGTGGTTGGAATGTACGGTAATATCAACATGCAGTTTATTTGTTAATGTCATGTTTCAACTTATATACTTTTTTTTATTATATAAAAATTTACTTTGCAGCAAAATGTACATTTTAGTGATAACTTTCATATCTAGTTTATGTTTTATGTGCGGCATAGAAGAAAAGAGAATGTAATTGCATACTTCCTGTTTGATAAAATGTGGACGTAATTACTAAAAAGAAAAAATTTTAACTTGACTTTTTGTGTATTTCAAACTATAATATTTTACTCGCTTTATTTGTGGCTAGTGTCAATTATAGAGCTTAAATATATCAGCTTACTGTTTTTTTGTTTTTGTTTTTGCATAATTTAATTAAAACGATTATAGCGTATCATGAAAGTTATAGGGTAATTTCATTCATGTTAAAGTCAACGCCATAATATGTAAGTGCTAAATTACATGGGCCAGTATAGGAATATAACTTGTTTTGTCATTTTAAAAATACTTTGCAATATTTTTGAGAGCATTGATGCTGGTTGAATTAGTACCTCAAGTATGCAAGAAAAATAATAATATAACAAAAAAAATAGCTGATTTTTCTAACAAAAATAGCCAAAAACTACATTTGTCCTATACTGAGCTATGTTATTCATTGCTCAAGAAGAGCATCGAAAAACACTCAGAATGACGTCATGCGTACACACCCTGTTATGCAATATAGGATCAGCTGCATTTCCCCCTCCCCCTTCTCCAAAATTAAAAGCATATTGCCAATTCGAAGAAACAATTGAATATTTTTTCGTTATGTTTGTAGCTATACTTATTGCAAAATTGGAATATTACTTTTATGATGTTATGCTTATTGTTAAATATTATAACATAATTAACTACCTAAAATAACTATAATCAAAATTATAGTAAAATATGCAGTAATAAAGTTTAATAATCGATACAAAAAATTTATGGCATGAAATTTTAAATAAACATAATATATAAAATAATGAAATTAGGAACTGTTTTTATTTATTATAATAAAAAACGTAATTCATTGTGTAAAATATGATTTTTTTTTTTTTATGATGAAAAAATATAATAAAATATATTCTTGTGTAATATTATTAATGAAATTATATTTACAAATATAAAAACAATTATTAATTAAAAACATAATGGAATAGTAAAATTTTACAATGGTTTCATATAGCGAAAATTTTATTTTGCAAAATATAAAAACTATAAGTGCACTTTTACTAATGGAATGGTAAAGTTCAAAGAATCAATTAATAATTTTTTTGATTTTCTGATAAATCATGAGAGGAAAATAATAATAATCCTCGCCTATAGGGAGAGCTTTAACCTGATTTACAATTTCTATTGTTTTATATTTTGGTAAACGTGACGTCACGTTGGTTTTTTATACCCTATTTTGTACGGCTAATTTTGAAGTGATGATGAGACTTAAACAATTAATCGGATAATTTTATTGCATATTTTAAACGAAGAAATTATTCTAAATCGATTGATATACGAATTTCTTATTTTTAAGTTCATTAAGTATTTTTATTTAATTTTTGAAAATCGCGAAATGATGTCACGATCGGTAACTTTTTCTTATGCCCACATGCATAAGTTACCGAACATAACTTCATTTTTTGATTTTCAAATTTTCATTAAAAAATACTTGATAAACTCAAAAATTAACATATTAATCAATTCAGGACGATGTCCTCCTTTAGAATATATGACATAAAATTACCTCCTTATTATTATTTGTTTCTTTCCCTTATTGTTAAATGAATCGTTTAGTTTTCATGGTAAAAAATTTACAAGCAAAATTGTTTGGGGTAAAAAATTAACTTTCCCACAAATTCTAATTGAAAACAACGTAAATAAAAAAAGAAAGTAATGATTCGGAACAAAATAATTTTTCCAGTAAAAAAAAAAATAATAAAGTGCGTATGAAAAATATTGATATAAAGGTAATCGAGTAAAACGATTTAAAAAAAAATCTATATATAAAAAAAGTAATCAATCAGTATACCAGTAGCTGCGTGCGCTCCCTTTCATCTAGAGTATGATCTCTCTCTCTCTCTCTCTCTCTCTCTCTCTCTCTCTCTCTCTCTCTCTCTCTCTCTCTCTCTCTCTCTCTCTCTCTCTCTCTCTCTCTCTCTCTCTCTCTCTCTCAGTTTGTTATAGCTTTAGTATAGGTAAACATTTGCTCAAGAAAATTGCCCAGCTTTTTCCGCAATCTCTCTCATCTCTCTCTTTCTCTCTCTCTCATCTCTCTCTCAATCTCTCTCTCTTCTATGTAACAAAATATCAAAGTAAAGTGATCTCGTCAGTAACTAATAAAAAAAAAATGTTATATATGAAAAATTAAACGATGTTTTCAATTGGTCAATAAAATAAAGAACATGAGTAAACATTGTAAATTTCATTCTATTTATTATGTTTACTTTAATATACATTATTTTACAATTATGAATACCATCATCTAACAAAATTGTTAAAAAAAAAGTATGTAAAATCATATACAATATTATGATTACTATTTATTATTAATGTATGTTTTATAATATTAATTTCTGAACTCAAAAGTTGAGAGTTTTTCAAATCAAAATTTGATGGCTTTATAAATAAATAATTTAATGTATAGTTTTCTTGTATTAAATGAAATTTAATCTACTGTATAATATGAATTTATTATTTTTCAATTACTGTTTTAGTAAATATAGTAAAGATACAAGTTGATAGGAAACAGATTGCTTTTTTATCATTTAAAATACTAGATTGATAATTATCATACCTTAATATCTATGAATTAGACACCATCACGTTGATTTTGTATTTATTTTCGTTTATTTGCCGTTTTGCGGTTATATCACGTATCTGACGTCACAATGTACGGCCGTGATAGGGGTTAAGAACTTGAGGGAGGGGATTAAATTTATCAAGTGAGCAGAGCGGAGACTGTGATTGGCCGCGGTACATTGTGACGTCAGATACGTGATATGACCGCAAAACGGAAAATAAACGAAAATAAATACAAAATCAACGTGATGGTGTCTAATTCATGGATATTAAGGTATGGTAATTATCAATCTAGTATTCTAAATGATAAAAAAAAGTAAGTTGACAAGGGCTTTAACTTAAAAATAAATATTCAAATGTATATTTTCTTGTTTTTAAACATAATGTGTAAAATGAAATATTGTACGTTTATTATTATTGAAATTTTAATTATAATTAATTTTAAATGAAGATAATCGAATGATGGTATACATTTTAAAATATATAAAGCACACAGACGTTGTGGATTTAAATTTACATGCGACTGCATTACGTACTCCAATACATACTTTATACATGTATGTAGGGTGTATCCGCATGACGTCATAATAAATGCGCTTTAAAGCCATATTGAACCAATATGCCCAGTGCAGAACAAACTTTGTTAATATCTACATTTTCTTTTGGAAAATTGTTTAACATTTTCTTCTTCTTATTTTTTACACGTACTTGTAATACTAATTCAAGGTACCAACGTGCTCTCAAGAATATGATTTAGTATTTTTAACTGGCAAAATGAGTAATTTTCTTACTGGCCCATGTTATTGAGTGATCCAACATGGTGTTGACTATAACATGAATTCATACATGGACACCCTATATGATTCCAGTTATGATTTAAACTAAACATTGTATTGGCACTACCAAACTGTTTTTCTCGATACACATATATTTATATGACTTTTCATGTATAAATATATTGCGTCGCCTTAGAGTGTAAATGTCGTATCCAAAAATATTTGCTATGCGATTATATGCGTTATTAAAAGAGAAAGTAAGGGTCAAATTCCTTTCAAAAAGTTTTAACTTTATGATTATTGCACTCTAAACCGTCGATTTTATATAATATATCTTTACCTGAATGCAAAACCATCTAATAAAATGCTAAATTAACTTTAAAGTGTTATTTAAGGATTAGCAAAAGTATTGTTCGTAAATCTTGTTTTCTTGCACAAAAAAAAAAAAAAAAAAAAAAAAAAAATGCGCATTCCATTTAAATAACCATAGTTGATCGTCATTGAGCAGAAAACAGAGTTACTTAACAGTCATTAAAACAGCACTAATTGATATAGTATTTAAAATATAAAAATGATATTTTAAATTTAATACATATAGTTACAAAGATTTGTGTGACTATATGAAAAATAATGAAAAAGAAATTTATAAAAATTTATTTTAAAATGAAACAGTAATATTTACTATACAAAGTTTATACTGCACAGTATTGTATATAAATAATAATGTATTGTGCTCTATGTTAAAAAAAAATTAAACAATGGTATAACTTTTTTTGTTGTATACTACGTATACATATAAATATTGCGAATCACTCATCCAGTTATTATACATATTTTCACGCTTTTTTTTTTTTTTTATTATATTCATACGCATATTTCACACTAAGGGATGTTGAAAAAAAGAGGGGTTGATGGACTCACACATATATACACATATAAAAAGGGCAAAAATCTCAAACTAGACTTTCCACTCAATAGATATGCAACAATAGAAAAAGAAAAAAAAAAAGTTATCGAGGTGGAAATTTTTGCTCTTCCTGTCTCATTTTTTTTTTTTTTTTTTTTTTTTTTTCAAACGTTGATAATCTTTTGTTAAACATGGCTTTATATACGATTAAATGTGCTCTTTTTTTTCTGTATATTATATCATACAGGAAAACGAGATAATATTTAAATTTATATGCATTTTTTTTAGTCTGTTTTGTGTTGTATAATAATAATATATTTTATGGTAGAGATTAGCATTTATATATATTTTTATTCTCATTTTTGTGATAGTGTGAAAAAAAAGTGTTATATTTTGTTATAATCTCTGTATATGTGTAAAATGTAAGTATGATTTTTTGTTTTTTTTTAGTATATTAACTTTTATGTTAAAAAATAATTAAAATTTACTTTTTTTTTTTTTTGCCAAGCATTATGATTTTATATACCGTATATAAGCTGTTAAATGATTGAGGAAAATTTCAGCAAATAATGTTCAATAAAAAGAATGATTTTTATTTTTAAAATTTTAAATTATAATGAAGATTATTATTTTTCTAGGAATTATTAAATAAAGTTGAAACCTTCATCGTTCAAAATATTAACAAAGTATAAATAATATAAACTGTATTGTACTTAAAATGGCTACAATAACAAAAATATTTAGATATAGGTTCGTTCTATAAACTACACACAACTCTTGAGCCAGCTTCTAAAAAAGTTCCTTTGTTAAAAACATCTGTTCATGACGTCGTTACCTGTTTACTACGTTTATATGTATGGTTTATCATTGTCATTTCTTCGTTTAGAACTTTGCATTTAATAAAAATGAAAGAAACTCAAAAAAAAAAAAAAAAAAAAAAAAAAAAAAAAAAAAAAAAAAAAAAGGTCTATACGAAACATGCGACTCACTTTTACCACATGCGTATAAGTAAAATATTTCCAGGGTAATTTAACATAATGTAGAACAGTGTAAATTTAAACAAAAAACGATGACAATAATATAAACACATTGAGAATAAATGAAAAAAAAAAAACTTTCTTCCATTTGACATAATTGGATGATAAAAAATATGCTTAAGATTAAAATATTAGATTAAAGTTTACTTTACGAAGTTCCACATGAACAAAAAATTAAATTGTACCAATACACGATGCATTAAAAAAAATTGTTACAAATTATTGATTAAAACCATAAATTTCTATTATATAGAAATGCATTAAGTAGCCAACTTGACTTACAAATTTTGTAAAAATACACATTTTTTTAATACAAGTTGTCAATTTTGTTTCGTTTTGACGTAAATAATACAGTGTAGTTGTTTTCCTGGTTTCAAGCTAAATTTCATAGTCTTGTTAACATGTCCATATATATTTCAAAATGTAAGTTTTGTATGAAATTTATATTTCTACTCTAATGCACATAAGTTAGTTTTGTTATATATATATATATATATATATATATATATATATATATATATATATATATATATATATAAATATATTCCCCGAGATGTTTTTACACCATTGCACTTGATTCTCTCTCCTTCTCTCTCTCTCTCTCTCTCTCTCTCTCTCTCTAGCAAACTTGGTGAAGAGGGTTTGACCACTTGCTAGCCGCATACACTAGATAACACTCCCCTATTCTAAAACATCCCTTTTTTTCCCACTCTCTCTCTCTCTTTCTCTTTCTCTCTCTTCTACGCCTTTTACTATGCTTCACAAGATAAGATTTTGTTACTCAAACTTTTCATCACAGCAAAAAAAGAAACTAGACTTTTTTTTCTGTTAAAAATATCATTGAATTTATAAAATATATTGAATTTTATAGGATCTAATGTTGTGTGTTACAATTTTTATTATATATGTTTTTTTTCTAAATTCCATTTCTTTTATCTTAATGTACAATACGTTTGTTAAAAAATGTATTCTTTGTGAATCAATAAATGTCTTTGATAAGTAGAATTGCACTCTGAAAACATACATGTTACTACTTACTTTGTTAGTCTTAGTACTTGTGCTGAGGTACTGTAAAATATTGCTGGTAAACCTTGAAGCATGATTGGCCATTTATTTTATTATCATAAATATTACTGATAGTAATATACACATAAGAATTTTGCTATTACATTTACTCTAAATATATTTATTTAAAAAATTTATATATTACTTGATGGATGAATGAATGAATGAATGAATGAATGAATGAATGAATGAATGAATGAATGAATGAATGAATGAATGAATGAATGAATGAATGAATGAATGAATGAATGAATGAATGAATGAATGAATGAATGAATGAATGAATGAATGAATGAATGAATGAATGAATGAATGAATGAATGAATGAATGAATGAATGAATGAATGAATGAATGAATGAGTGAATAAATGAAATAATAATAGTACCAGTATTTTTGAGATTGTATAATCATATAAATGGGGCTGTCATGCCCTCACAACGCCTTAATAAAGTTAGTTTTCTCTACAACCTCTAGTGTAATATTATTATTATTATTAATTCGACATAAAATGACGTTAATAACTAATTAATGTAATAATTATTTTCAACTCGATAATACACTTTTATTTACGTTTTTCAATAACAATTTTAAACAATGTATTAAAAAAATATATCGAACTAAAACAAAAAGTTTTTACACTCGCTATTTTCTTTTCATACTTTTTGAAATATTCATAACATTTTTTAATTTTAAATAAATAAGTTCATATATATTTCCAATAAAACAGGAAAACGAGTAATATCATGAAATCTTTAACCGTCGTGAAAAAGTTCTGATTTACTGTATATGCCTGGAAAATCAAAATTATGATATTATCTTCCTCTAGTGTTCTTCCTCAATCGTGTTCTATAAATAATTTTTAATACAATCTTAACAAAATGTATGCAATTCAAACGTACCTACCTTTACATCAGATTTATGTACATGGTACAATGTCGTCCCTTTTGATCTTTTAAGAGATGAATGAAATATATTTTAAATAGCAAAGTTCTACGAAAAGATTACACGTAAATTCATTGATGAAATCGTTTTTTGTATTAAAATAACGTGGTTTAAAAATATCAAATCTACGTTGTAGGAAACTAAAGAATTAAAAAATTGAATTGAAATAATACAGAAAGGATTAAATTCTATTTATAAAATGTAGATAATTTTATATCAATAGACAACTTCATTTAATCAGGAAGTTACACTGGCAAGGGTCATCATTAGTTTTATGTTAATTTTGGCCAGGTATAGGGCTTACCATGTTAAATTGAGGATTTTATTTGGTTGATTTTGAAAACATTGAAACAACATGTTCTAAACACGAAATGGGATCTTCACAAATGATGGTATTTTTTACCAGAATGTAAATGTGGCCCCCCAAGAGAGCTTGAAAAAATTTGTAAAGTATGCCATTTCCGTGAATATTCCTGTTTATGACGTCATAAACAGGCAATAACTAGTATAAAAATGTTGTGCGGGTTGCATAAATCGAAATTTCTGATCACTGCTACGGTGCTACAGTTGGGTTTTGATACCAATTAATGTTATTTATGTAAGTCCCATCAAGTGTTTCGTTATGTAAATGCAAATGTTTTCATGTTGTCTATGCCTTTAAGAATTATTAAAACACGTTCAATCGTATATCATCATAAAGTAATAAGCACAACTCAATTAAAGTATTTTGAATGAGTTCCAGTTAAAGGCAGTGAAAAATGTACTCAAAGTTGACTCCAAATAAGGGTCTGAATTCCAACAGAAATTTCAGCTTTTTGAAGATAAATTTTTAAACTATGGATCAAAATTAAATTTTATTACCATATTTGAAGAGTCAAAAATTAGAAACTGAAATGTTAGTGTTTATTTAGGAAATGTTGTTTGAGGAAAAGGATTTGAATTTGTTTGTTAAAATCTCTGATCTTGTTTTGCCAAAGGTGTATACTGTCATATATTTTTAATGATAATTTAAAAAAAAATCAAAGTTAAGTTTTAGAAACCTATAGCTATTATTTGGTCTCTCAAAATCTTTAAACAAATCATATTTTACAAAAATTTATTTTATTTTCTTTTTAAACCGTTTTAACCCTTTATGTTCTTGTATAACTATTAACTATTGAGTTTTACTTAGTGAAAAGGGGAAGTATCACATTTATAAACTAACCAAAAAACAAAACAACAATAAAATAAAATATTAAGTAATAAAATTAAAAGCAAAACTAAATATTTCAAACCAAATAAACAACATGCATGAGATATAATATTTCAAGGAAAAAAAAAAAAAAAGCAAGAAATAAAATTTAAATTTAAAATAATATACAGGTCTAAATATAGTTATAAAATTTATATAAATTTTTAGTATTGTATATTTTAAGTGCTTCTGAGTTGTAAATAATAATTTGCGTGCTCTATACTTTTTCTTTTTTTTTTTTTTTTTTTTTTGCTTTACAAAAAAATTATTCTTAACTTTGCGTGTAGAAAGAAAGGAAAAGAAAATCATAAACGATAAAATACAATTGATTTTTATGAACATTAAATTTACAACAGCGTTTTTTAACAAGAAAGAATCATTTTTTTTTTAGCTATATTTATTTTCTGTTTTCAAATTTATTTATATATATATATATATATATATATATATATATATATATATATATATATATATATATATATATATATATATATATATATATATATATATATCATATTAAACGTTTAAAAATCACGAATGGAGTTAAAAATCTTTAAATTTAATCTATAAGTATAGGGTAATTAGATTTTTTTCTCTTAAGATTATAGATTATTGTACTTTTTATATGTGTGGTTTAAATCAAATTTACTTTTTTGACTTGTTTTTCTTGTAAAATATAATTACATATTTTTGTACAACTTAAAGATTACTTTCTTTATACGTAACGTTTAATTAATTATTTTTTTGTAGATTAAAAATTCTATAGTAGTAATTTTAAAATTAAATTTGATTTCTGAAACCTGTATTTTTAATAAATAAATTATTTAATGGAAATATTTTACAATGCATATGAAATAAAATTGTTAAAACTTTTTTTATATTATATTGTATTTAATTTAGTTATTTATTTATTTATTTATTTATTTATTTATTTATTTATTTATTTATTATTTATTCATCCATGTACTTACATGGTTATCTAATAATCTATTAATTTATTATTATTATTTTTTCTTATATTTACAGTTACACAGATTTGAAAATGAAAATATTATAATTTAAAATTTCCTATGCCATAACTGTTTTTATTTATCTTTTTTTCCCCATTAAAAATAAAAATGGTTCAATTTTATATAATTTTCAATATAAAAATAAAATAAGACTATTAACCTGTCATTATTGATAAAATTGTGACACTGCCACTTTATCATGGCAGAAAATTTTACACTCAATTTCATCTAGAAGTAAAAGATTATCTGGAGAAAAAAAAAAGAGAAAAAAGAGGCATGGAAAATTACACGTCTTGTACGTTCTTTTACATGTATGTAGATATATATATATATATATATATATATATATATATATATATATATATATATATATATATATATATATATATATATATATATATATATATATAGACCTTATGTAAATAGCTTTAACACAAGTATGTGGTATGTATGAAAATCTGGTCTATTATATAAAATATGGTACATATTATAGAGTTTAAGAGAGAGAGAGAGTAAATATGTGGTCTACCTTGCTTGTGCTCTCTCTCTCTCTCTCTCTCTCTCTCTCTCTCTCTCTCTCTCTCTCTCTCTCTCTCTCTATCAAACCCTCGAGATCCATGATACGATACACAAAAAAGTTAAAAGGTTATAATAATTGAAGAGAAAGAGGTCATAAGTTCAATATCTTAAGATTTAGATTATGTATTGTTATCAAATTTAGTATCAGTTCATTGATTCAGATATCCATGATTAAAAAAAATTATTGAACTAAATGAAAAAAAGTTCAAATTAAAATTTCTTTATTTCTCTCTTTCCTTCAATAATCGTATACAATATTCATCGTATTTGTCAATTAATATTGATCCAAAAAAAAAAAAATTCAAACTATCGTAGTAAAAAATTTTCATTAATAAAATGGTTGGTATCTTTAATAGTTCTTGTACTTCAATAACAAAAAAATTAATGCTATTCGAAACCCTGTTCTCTTGCACCAAAATATGTGCATTCCATTTGAATATCCAAAGGCAATCGACATTTTTGGAGCAGAGAACAGGGTTTACGAACAGCATTATTATAAGCATGCAGGTGTGCATTAATTTTAAAAGTTGTATTTAATATCCTTTTATGTATACGCGTGCATGTATGTGTCTAATTTTAAAATTATTTATTGTAGTAAATTAATTTTTTTTTTGTATCACAAATGCACCAGGAGCAAGACTCTTTTTGGTTATCAACAAATAATATCCTTACAAAAACAAAAATAAAAAAATATGTATTTTATGCTAAAAGCATGTAAGTTATGCTGTAATAATGACTATATAGCATAAATGATGCTAAATTAGAAAGACATAAATAATAATAATGGTATAAAATAATATAATATTTACGCTATGCTATAACATAGTTGTTATAGAGAATAATTATAGTATAGATTATGTTGTATCATATAAATTTTGCTAAATAAATAAGCTACCACTCTAAAAATTGGAGCATTATTTTAGTTTCGAATCCTAATTTAATAAAGATAATCACTTTTAAGTTATTAGCAAGTACTTTGGATCATATTTTTGTTTTGCTAGAAGTGTAAAGAAAGAATTATTCATTATGAGTAGCTAAAATAATGCATTTTATCAAATTATTAACAATAGCTCATTTAACTTAAAATAGCTTTAAAAAACTTAAAACAACTTAAATTAGCTATTATTAATAAGTAGCTAAAATGCATTATTTTAGCTACTCGTATATAATAACTTAAAAAAGTGATTATCTTAAATATGTTAAGATTCGTAACTAAAGTAATACACCAAATTTTAGAGTGACTGTATCATAATTATTATGCATTTATTTTTGTCACTGCTCATATAATATTTATAAATATAATCGAGTTCAGCTTGGTTCAAAGTATAAAGTATCGTTCACACGTAATGTAAAAGTTACGTACGTCGGCATGTGTCAATGGATAAACAAAGTTAATATAAACAAATGGAGTCCGTTCATAGTTAAATTTTAAAAACAATGTGAGTAGTTCCATTGTAAAATAATAATAATAATAATAATAAAATAAAAAAAGTCCCTGATGAAAACACTTTTTTTCCCTGTATTACGTATAATATACTGTTATTATTAAAATATAAATCTCATTAAAAAGTTTAATTACTATTACTTAATAACTAGACTTTTATTACAAATTTATATAAATATCATATTACTTATATACAGTGCATAATTTTATTTAAGGGATGTATACTGATGGCTATAGTATATCAAAATCTAAAAAGAAAACTTCAAAATATCATGATGCCATTTAAAAGTTTATAGTAACCTATGAAAACATTTTCAGAACCCGTGACCATCAGATAAGAGAGAAAGTAGTAATTGAAATTAACATGGGCTCTTATGGGACTAAAAGTTCAAAAAAAAATAATTAAAAATCTAGCATGGTGACCTTGTATTTTTTTTTTTTTTTTTTTTTTTTTGCATTTTTGAAGATACCTTATCCTATGTATCACTGTGCATAATTTCAGATTTTTCTTTCTTTACAATTTTTTAGTCAAATCCCGCAGTTACATGTTTTTCCACTTTAATATAATTTCAAAATAATATTTTTACGAATCTTATTAAAAATAACTATATTTAATGATAAATGGAAGTTTATTTAAAATTTATATATAAATATAATAATAATATTATTATTATTTGCAGTATAGGTTTCTATTTATCACAAAACAATATGTTTATGACGTAAACAAATATTATAAACTTTGTGTATGAATATACATACCTGTTATTGAAAGCAAAAAAGTAAAGAGTATAAAATAGAAACTTGTCTGACTGAATATGACAGACACACAACATTTTTTTTTTTTTATTTAATAATATCATCCTTAGTTTTATTTTTAGTATGAAAAACCTACCTTCATTTTAAATTCTCTATGGTTTTTATTCTGTATATTTTTCTTCTTCTTCTTTTTTTTTTACATGCAAGCTGATCTACCTCTCTCGACTCTCTCTCTCTCTCTCTCTCTCTCTCTCTCTCTATCGTCTCTCTTACGACCCTAATTTTAACCACCACCACCCTTATATAGATGGTATATAAGCAACATTCCGTGGTATGTATATACGACAGTAGAGAGAGAGAGAGAGAGAGAGAGAGAGAGAGAGAGAGAGAGAGAGAGAGAGAGAGAGAGAGGCAGCTGTCAGAGAGAAGGATAGATTTGCATACCTCTTTCTCTCCCTTACTTTTTTTTTCATACACCTGAGCTGAATTTTTATATCATACCATGCACCAAGAATGCATAAAAATTAAAATAAAAATGCTTGTCTTTATTTTACAACTATATACCTAGAGTATACTTGTGTGTTTTTTATAATATATTTTGTATGAAATTTATTAAATATTTTACAGTATATTTGTTGTATATTGAAAGATTAGATAATAAATAATAATCACATATATTTTAAGTAGTAATCTTATTATATCTTAGTTTTCATAATCTTTGGATACTAAATTTTTTTTTAATTTGAAGGACAAATATTTATAAAGTGATATAAAGAGACAAAATTATTTCATAATTATTATTATTATTTTTTTTTTTTTTGGGGGGGCATGCTTTATTAATATGAAAATTGTACGTTTACAGTACTATATATATTATGTGTCATTAAACTTTGCTGTATTGCGCCAGGGAATTTATATTAAGACTTTGCAATGCTCGTCTAAGTACTGTACAATGGTATTTCCGTAAGGCATTACAGAAAAATTAAATAATCAATCTTTTTTTGGTACATACAGTAATAATTATGTGGATACAACATACCTATATAAACTAAATTAAGAAAAAATGAAATCTTGAAAATAACATTAATATTAATAACAGTCTAAAAACTAAATGAATGTTCCATTGAAAATAAAAATGTGAATACATGAAAATTCACATTTAAATCACAAATTTTATATTACTTTTGCGCACATATATATATATATATATATATATATATATATATATATATATATATATATATATATATATATATATATATATATATATATATATATATATATATATATATATATATATATATATATATATATATATATATTTATATATATATATAATATATTACTTGAGCTTCATGAAAATAGTCTATAGTTTACAAAATTTCAGTAATGAAATTGTTACAAAAAAAAAAAATATAAATAAAAAAAATAAAAAAGATATATACGTAAACTACATGAATATTAGTAAAGTTATATTAATAGTAAACTACTGTATGTTAAGTGAAAAGTAAGAATTTACAATGGCATTTTCAACGATATTTGTGTCACTTTATACCAAACAGACAGTATATTGTAAAGAAAATCTACCTTTCACCACTTAAAAATAAGGCTAGGATGCAAAATCACTTATCTTATATCAAAGTAGTACATGAAATGCCCAGCAACTAAATATTATGCTGTAGAAGTGGAATACAATATATTTTGTATGATTATTATTTTGCATACAAATAAAAGACAAAATATATTATAGAAATTTTATTTATTGATCTATTTATTATTATTTTTGATTTAAAAACAAAGTGACATTCTAATAATTTCTTTTTAATTATTACATTACATTTTTATTAACATTTTTTTCTTCTTTAAGTTCTAATTTTATAAAGTAAGATGTTATAGAAGAGATTATTTTGTTTGAAAATTTACAGTCGTTGAACGTAGTTGTTTTGAATGTAATGCACGGCGTCAAATACGGTAGGGAAGAAAGGCAAACCGTCTTCTCCTTCCACGTAGCCGCATTTCTTCATTTTTTCATAGGCATGTGCTGTTAACATGTAAGTGAACTGTCAATATTATATACCCCCTCTTTTTTTTTTTTTTTTTTTTTTTCTTTTTTTTTACATATATCAATTCTTGAGAAAATATATATAGTCAATTTTATTATACATTTCTAAAATAACAATTTGCATAAAAAAACTGTTCTTAATAAATACCATCACTATAATAATACCGTAAGATGCAACTATAAAAAAATAATCTTTTGTAAAAAAAAAAAAAAAAAAAAAAAAAAAAAAAAAATCAATACAAATAAATTAAATAACAATCTTTATTCAAAAAACGAGAAATTTATCTGAAAAGCCAAGGAACATAAATACAACATACAAAGCGATACTAAAATATTATTTCAATAAATTAAAATCAACTTATATACTACAAGTGTTTCTAGAATAGTGAAAACAAAAGCAATAGTGAAATATAATCTATAGCAGAAAGCAAAGATTTTATTTTTAAGAACAGATAATAATCGCTATTTTACATAAAAGCCATAGACCACATAAAACAATATGTGCTTTTTAATCAATCAACATGAAATGGGATCTTAAAAACTGATGACAATTTTTACCAGAATGTTAATGTAGCCTCACGAGAGAACTTGAAAATACTGTAAAGTATGCAATTTGCGTGAATATTTATATTTTTGACGTCAGAAACATGCAAAAATTAGTATGAAATGTTGTATGGGTTGCATAAATTGAAATTTCTGATCACTGCTACGGAGCTACAGATAAGTTTTGAAACAAACTAAAGTTATTTATGTAAATCCCATCAAATGTTTTATGATATAAATGCTTATGTTTTTCTCTGGCCTATTACTTTAAAATATCTGCTAAATTACGATAATACTCCTTCCATTTAAAACTAGAAACAAATTAATTTCATAATCATCGAAAAGACAATAAAACAGACGGTGCTCGTACAAAATCTCCTATCTCGATGTGTCCAAAATATCAAGTCCTTCATGTTAAAAGTTAAAATAAGTTTCTCTTAAAGTATTACTTTCTGACAGTTATAGCCAAAGCTAATGTAATATGTCTCAAAATGATCTCTTATGTGCCTTAAAAAAAAGGGGTTATTATTATTGTTATTTTGCAGGATTAACGTCGATGTGTGATTTTATTGTTATTTACTCAAGGGTAAAATGTAATGCGACCTATACACGAAGACAATATTTAATTCCATAAATTTACTATAAAAAATGTTCTCTACTTTCTCTATATAAATAATGGTCTACTCTAACTGTGTACCTACGCATGTAAAAGTATCCTAACGTATATGCAACAAGAATGACATATATGTCGGGAAAATTGCCTATCTTACAGGATGTTCTCCGATTTCAAATTAATGAATTTTTTAATTAAAATTTGTGATAAAATGTTTCTAATTTTTTTCTTTTTTGTTTGTTTCAGGTATGCATCATTCTCTTGTTTCGCCATCACGTAAGTTAGTTCTATTGATTGAATATACGTAATATATATATATATATATATATATATATATATATATATATATATATATATATATATATATATATATGCACACCACACATACACCATGCTGTTATATATTGATGCGTAGATTAAAACCAAATGAATGACAAAAAAAAAAGTAAAATTTAATTTGTGGTTTTAAAAACTCACTTGACATTCCGGCGAGATAAAGTTTGATATCCACATGTCCAAATTCATCAGCAATAGATTTAATTTGCGCACCTCCTGCTGGGTCAATACTACTCATGGCAGAGCAATCTAATATGATACTGTGCATAGGGAGCTTCTGTGAACATATACAAATGTATATTATTATACTTCTTTTTATTAGATTAAACTTTTTTTTGCTACAAAAACGCTAGCAAGTAAGAACAAATAAACAATAAAATAATTTATATAGCTCTTTCAATATTTTGATATCAGAATATAAAAAAAAAAACAAATAAAATATTGAACGTCAAAAAATTAAAACTGTAAGTTTTTTTAATGTTAAATAATAAATCACTGAAAATGTTCATTATTATTGAGCTTTTTTTTTTTTTATATGTGTACTTACAATTTCAAGGGAAGTAGGAGTTGAACGTTGGGGGTTAGAAATCTCTGTCATCCCATCTCCCATAAATCCGGGATTTGTGATACCATCCTCTTTCTATATGAACATAAAAAACAAAAAAATCATCATTATTGGCAAATTCATGAACATAAAAAAACTTATAATTTATTATTAGCGAGTAATTTTTTGTTTGTTATATAGACTTATATAGAAAAGTAAATAGTTGAAAAGTTTTTGTACCAATGTTTTTAAAAAAAAAACTTCATCCGTATGTTTGTTTTTAAAGAATTGACCATAGATTTTCTTTTTATTTGTTTTTAACTTGTTTTCAATAGAAAATATATTTTATGTTTTCTTACTACATAAAATTTGGCAAACTTTTTTTTTTCTTTATTCATACATTTTAAATTTGTAGCAGCATGAGTAATATTAAATTGAAATTTTGTTTTAGCAAAGATAAAAAAATAAAGTTATAATATATAATCATACAGTAGTTAAAAAAAAAAAAAAAAAAAAAAAAAGGGGGTTTATTAAATTTAGTCTTTTAATTTTTATTCGTAACTTTTAGATGCTAAATAAATGCTATTAGTTTCAGAATTTTCCTAAAATTTTAAAAAGTATTTTAGATTGTAAAATGTTTCCAATTTTTTTTAAAGTTGTTATAAAAAAGCGTTAGGATTGGAACCGTGTCTAAATATTTACGATGGTTTGATTATGGATTAGATTAACAGTTTATGACGTCATGATGCCATGGTATATATAATATTCTAATGAAATATATAAATAATGTCACAAGTGTTACTTAATTGATAAAAAATACATCAAGTGATTAGTTGGGTCAACTAAAGGCTTTGACAATTCCTAATCAATTCTTTATACAATTTATTACTGTAAATTGTATATAGTATCTAGCATTACGTTAATTTAATAATTAGTATTAAGTGAAACTGACGGGACGAATGTAGTGTAACATTGATAGATATGTGTAATGTTACTGTAAATTACCCATGTTTAATAAATAAATAATATGCTTGAAAATTGAGGATCTTAGGATTGCTAGCTCCTTTATACAACGAAAGTGTTTCGATGATTATCGCTTCCATCAGATCACAACGGTCATCTTTACGTTTACTATACGCGACATTTTGGCACTACTGCAATCTCCGCAGGTACAAATTTGGCACATGTGCAAACTTTGCTACTCCTACTAATGGCACATCTGTGCAGGCTAAGCGTATAAAGATGTTTCATATAGAGCGTATGGAGATTGCAGATGTGCCAAAATTGCACCCGTGGAGATTGCAGTAGCACCAAAATGTCGCGTAACCCTCGACCTTGAATATTGTGGTTCTAATTCTTGAGATTCTTCGCGTTTTTTGTTTATATTGTTAGAATAGTATCACTTTACGTGACGTCATTAACGTTAATTCTACTTAAAACATAGTTAAAACCATTGTATCATGATTAAAACTGTGAGCATGATCATGAAAGTTGTTGTTTGTTTTGTCTTTTTACTTTTTTTATTACCTGTGGCGGTCCCAATTGTTTTCTAGCCAATTTCTTGCGTCTATTTAACTCTTGTTTAGGATCCAATTGAACCAATTTTGATATCTCAGCTTTGAGGTTGTTACGTGTAGCAAAATTGACACCTCCACGGTAGTGAACAATCTTAATGTCATCTATTTCTCGTGCCTGAAATAAAATTGAAATAATATTGTGTTTCAAATGTAAACATGTTAATACAAACATCCCTTAAATATCTTCCAACTCTCTTTATAAATCTCTGTATTGCTTCAATATCAAGCTTCTACTTCTCTAATTGAACCACAGGTAAACTCAGGTATTTTCTACAATATTAAACGATTGAACCTCTTAAATAAAAATGTATATTATAAAACAATTTGAAAAAAGGGTTTTAAAAAAATTGAAATTGAAAATTTTGCAAAAAAATTTGACAATTTTGGAAAAAAAATTTAATTTTTTTTTTAAATATAGCCCACCGCGTGAATATATAACTGATATACTGTTTCAAATACATTTTGATATATTGTCACCATACCATACCTTAAACATTTGAAGTGCTTATACGTCATGTATTTTCTACCAGAATACAGTGGGCATCAGATAATTTAATAAACAATAGAACAAATTGTGATAAAAATATGAAAATTGGACAAGAAAACGCCCTTGAGTTTACAAGTTTTTTTCAAGCTATTTTGAGCATTCTAGTGTGGGTAGGGTTTCCACAACAGTAAGCAAACCTTTTTGACAAAAGAGACAAATTTTTGTCATTCCGAAACCCACACATTCTGAGACCCACACATAATTTTTAATGAGGTCAGAGAGTAAATAGGTGTTAGACTGTCAGATTGGTTTGAAATTATTTCAATGACACACTATATATATATATATATATATATATATATATATATATATATATATATATATATATATATATATATATATATATATATATATATATATATAAGATAAAACCATATTACAATGGATAGCTATAGTGTTCCCAAGAGAGGAAAATTTGACTTGTCTACAAAATAATCCGAGAGTCGGAAGATATTGATACGGCACATTGATATAAACATGAAAAGTATATAAATTGAAAAACTTACCGCCTTATATCTGTTGATATCAAGATATAGATCAGTATTGGGTACATTACCCAAGAGACAGGTGTATGCTTTGAGACCTTGCATGAATATTGCACCAATTGAGAGACAGAAGCCGACACCAAGGCCAATATCTACGTCGATAATGACGACACATACGAATACGATCACCCAAACCACGCCATCCATACGAGAGAGTTTCCAGAACTTTGGCAGGTCAAAAACTTGAACCAAAATCTTACGTAGGGCAATGATGATAATTGAAGCTAAAATTGCCTGAAAATAATCAGTAAATAAATAAACAAACAAATAAGTGGATGAATGAATGAATGAATGAATGAATGAATGAATGAATGAATGAATGAATGAATGAATGAATGAATGAATGAATGAATGAATGAATGAATGAATGAATGAATGAATGAATGAATGAATGAATGAATGAATGAATGAATGAATGAATGAATGAATGAATGAATGAATGAATGAATGAATGAATGAATGAATGAATGAATGAATGAATGAATGAATGAATGAATGAATGAATCAAGGAATGGACGAAAGAATGAATGAATAAAAATACATTAATTTAAATTAGTAACTTTAATAAAGTTTTACTTTATATTTGCATCACTCAAGGTATGGTCTTATATCTATTTTTAGAATTTCTGCAGTAAAAAGTAAAATACAAATAATAAAAATGAAATTAAAAATGACGTATATATTATATAATATTCTTTATTACAGTAAACCATGACAAGTCTGTTAAAATGTCTGTGTGTGTTTTTTTCCCAACTAAAACGTATATATACTTATATTTTCTTTTCTTGATCCCCTTGCCTTATTTTTAACCCAGGATATTTTGGCTAAAAACGTCACGTTCATATCAAAAGTTATATTTCTAAATTTGTTTTTTTCAAAACGAAAGAAACTAAATTTAAACGCTTTACATATACAGCTAGAAAGATGATATAAGAAGGTATTTTTGACAGTTTGTTATTTCTCTCTCTCTCTCTCTCTCTCTCTCTCTCTCTCTCTCTCTCTCTCTCTCTCTCTCTCTCTCTCTCACTCTCTCTCTCTCTCTCTCTCATAACTTCTATGTAAATCCGTAATGTCACTTTTTTTACATATATTTTTTTACTTTGACAAATATTTTTAGATTTGATCCACATTTTAGGAAGAGACTGTTTTTATTACATATATATTTTTTTTACTTGAAAGTATCAATCCATCGTTCCTAGAGAAAAACAAGAGGCTTACATAAAAAAAGTGCACCATTTAAAAACACATTTGTTTGTAAATATATGTTTGTAAGAAGAAAAAATCGATTTCAAAAAAGAACAAAAGCTTTTCAATGTATGTGTATAAAAAAAATCAACCCTTAAATATTAGTTTATTTTAATCGTTGCAAAAGCGTCAGAAATGGTAAAAATAAAATAAATAAAAAATTATTAATATTAATTATATTTTTCTGATTGAACATTTTAAGGCCGTTAGCTTTTAAAAATACTATTATTCCTCATATCAAAATTTTCAAGTTTGATTTAGCCCTGCAACTCTATTTTTATAGGATATTATAAGTTTTATTAGCCACGCTTGCAATAATTAAATCAGAGAACAGGATCTTATACTGCCGAAATACCGTATAATTATATACAGACTTAAATCGATAATAATATATAAAATAACGGACATTTTTGCTCTAAAAATCTTTGATAATTAAATAAGGATAAGGATACATTTTATTTTCAATGAACTACATGCCAATGATATGATAACATATTGTAGATTTTGATAAGTAATTTGTATAATTAAAACTTCTTTTTTTAAAACATGTATTTTTTTCCCATGAAGTAATTTTTTATTATGATTGTTATGATCATGATTGGTTGAATAAATTGACAAAAATAACCGATAGAAATATGTCATTAATTACCGCAAATTCAAATTAAAAATAGTATATATATATATATATATATATATATATATATATATAAAAGCATTACGTAAAAAGTATAAAATTTTACCACATTCTGAGAAAAACAAGATTATTACGCTAATAATCATTTTTATATCATCTAAGTTTTAAAACATAGTTAAACAAATTACAACCATTTTTTTATATATATTATTTTTTAGATGTCTACTATGTTTGATTAGCTCATTAAGTGTCTTGTCTTTGTATTAGTAATTAAGTATTATATAGGCTGTCTGGAACTTTATTAGTTCTCATTAAAATACCGGCTGGCTATCATTATCCATCAATTTCATGTAATTTCATTAAAACCCAAAGCTTTGACCTTCAAAAGAACACAATTTGTAAAGTAAATGCCAATTTAGTTGATGAAAGTCTTTTGACTCATGAATTTAATTCATTTTATCCTTTGAAATTGTTAATTAATAAACATTTTTTTTAACGGAAAATTAGGGTATTTACTATAATGAGGTTTTTATGTATAGTTTTTTTTTTTTTTTTTTTTTTTTTGTATGTTTGTTATTGCTTTCTTTATTCATTGATTTTATTTATTTATTTATTTATTTATTTATTTATTTATTTATTTATTTATTTATTTATTTATTTATTTATTTATTTATTAATTTATTAATTAATTTATTTATTTTATTTTGCTATTTATATTTATTCATTCGTTCATTCATTCATTTAGTTATATACAGTATAATAAATAAATATATTACTCACTTATTTTCTAAGTAATTAGTTTTTTTTAATAATGTGAGTGTCTTAAAGCAGGTCATACAGATAATTAATTCTGCTATATATACGTGTAATTAACTTGGTAAATCGATATTAATGACGGTAAAAACATAGTTTACTTACCCTGGGCAATGGCTCGAAGAAATCTGCAATCCAAAGTAATACGACAACAATCAGGCCACTGGCGATAAGTCCAGTGAACTGTGTTTTTCCTCCTACACCCCTGAGCACCATACTACGACTGAGTGATGCTCCAAATGTCACGCAAGAGAAGAAAGAACATACCAAATTGCCGACACCCTGTTGACAATCCAAATTAAATAATTAATATTTGTGAGCAAATGTAAATGATAATTTGTATTAAATTTAATATTATATACTCGATTGTAACTTATTATTTTAAGTTTTCTGTTTATATCCGATAAAATTTGAGCATAAAATTATCGTTAAAATTTTAACTATAAGATTTATTCACTACAGTTTTTAAAAGCTTTCAATGATAATTTTTCATATATTTGAAATTTTTATAATATTTTTAATAGGAACATTAAAAAAAAAAGTACTTAATTTTTTTCTAGAGCTTTATATTTATATAGAGATAATCTTCAGTAATACTGATGGAATAATATATTAAAAATATGGCTCTTGGTGATTTTCATTTGGTTTTCATTATTGTATACAATGTATATCATAAACCCTATACTATAAAAATAATCCTCAGTGGAAAAAAAAAAAAAAAGCGAAAATTTTGAAATTTAAAATATATTACGTAAACTAATAGGTGTGATTGGTGAATTTTTGTAGTTGTACCGTCAAAATACGTTGTTATGACTAAAATCCATTAGAGTAGGAAAAAAAAAAAAAAAAAAAAGCTTTATTTTGACTGAAATTAAAATTAAAACCTCCGTCATGAACAACAACAAACAAAAACTGCTGGGTTACACCATATTAAAATATATATTGCTGGTGCACATCAATTATATAAGGGTGTATGCGGATGACGTCATATTTAATGCGCTTGGAGGCCATACTGGAGTAGTAAATAACATTGCTCAGCATAGGATTTGAGAAATCGGTTAATTTTCTTCTTGTTGTTATTTTTCTCACATACTTGAGGTACTATAATTCAACATATTTACTGCATCAATGTTCCCAAAAATATTGCATATAGTGTTTTTAAACTGGCAAAATGAGTTATTTTCCTATGCCACCCATGTTATTGAGTTATCCAACATAACGTTGACTTTAACATGAATTCATAGACACTATATAATATCAGTTTCTTTAAATATTCAAAGTGATGTAACACAAATATCAGTTTGTTTGTTTTTCTTTATTTTCCTTGGCTGATTGCTAGGTAAATATAATTACGTTTATGGGAACGTAAGAGATTAAGTTTCAGTATATCTGCTCTGCAATCAAACGATGATACTACATACCTGTGCTAGTAGTTCTTGATTTGGATCTACAACATAATCTTCTCCTTCAGCTAAAATGAGAGCCATTGACATTGACACAGCGTAAGCCACAATTGCAGTAACGAAGGCATTGACAATTAAAATCGACATCAAGTTTAAGTAAGGTACTTGAGGGCCAGGAATACTATAAAATTACACACATTTTTTAGTTTATTAAATATATCATTCATGTATGACATTAATTATATATATTATATTATGCTAACTTTTTTTGATATTTTAATAGCTTATTCTTATAATTGTGAGTATAGATTTTGTTTGACAAATTATAGTGAACGTATTATACATCATACTATATATATACTTACCCTGTTGGGATGATACCAATGGGTTTTACACCATAATTTTGTGGTAGTTCTAAATTTGTTGAGGCTATCACGCCTAACACAACTAGAATTAACTCAGCAGGGAATGGTATTTTTGTATATTTTTCCAACCATGGCTAAAATAATAATAATAATAATATAATACAAAAAAAAAATGTTAGTTAATGTTTTTATTTGAATATGGTCTGGTAAACTTTTAATAAGAATAATTTGAAATAGTCTTTTTTACTCTCTCTCTCTCTCTCTCTCTCTCTCTCTCTCTCTCTCTCTCTCTCTCTCTCTCTCTCTCTCTCTCTCTCTCTCTCTCTCTCTCTCTCTCTCTCTCTCCTTCCTATAATTGTATTCGATGAATATGGATAGTAATGCGGTACTTTCGCTAAATTTCATTTTTTTTTAATACACACTAAAAAATCATAGTTGAAAAGCTTGTACACAGTTTTGTAATGCTTTAAGTATTACGGAATCAACGGTTATGACGTCACTAAACGTTGATATTTCAACAATAGAAACATTAGTGACGTCACAAGCGTTGGGAATAAATAAAAAAATCGCAGATTTGTAACGTTCAAGTTTAACGTTTATTCCATTGTGATTCTAACGCTTGTGACGTCATTTATGTTTTTATCGTTAGATTGTCAACGTTTAGTGACGTCATAACCGTTGATTCTACAATACTTAAAGCATTGCAAAACTGTGTACAAGCTTTTCAACTTTTTTTTTTTTTTGTTTAGTGCGTGTATGAAATTTTGATATTTTATTACGTTCCTTATCTTTATAGACTATAACGAGTCAAAATACATGCAACAAAACAAGAAACAAAACAACACAGCAAATCATATAAAAATCCTATCAACCTTCTGATGTGAAAGATCAATTATATTTAACATTATTAAGTGCTAAATAGTCAGCTTCCCTATTATATATATACAATATTTTTTAGCAGGTATTTTTGTTGCTTTTTAAATGACAAAAAGGATGCGCATTGTTTTATAATATAGAAATGAGGTACTTACTCTGATGACGTAAGCTGTTAAAATCAGTAAAGTCATGGATATAGCTGATATTATCAAAGCTGTGTATACAGTAGTTCGTTGATCTGGAGTAGAATTAGCTAGATTTGTGAATATATCAATGTAAATCTAGAACAAGAAAAATGTATATTATTAGCTATTTTTGCAAGATTATTATTACATTTAAAATAATACTGGCTTCAAAAAAAAAAAAAAAAAAAAAAAAAAAAAAAAAAAAAAAAAAAAAAAAAAAAAAAAGGTAAAATTCATGAAATGGGACAATCATTCATACACATATTATGTCCTTCAACCTTAGTTAAAAAAAAAAAAAATAAAAAAATAAAAAAAAAAAAAAACTTAAGTACAGTGTATATAGGCAACTTTAGGAATTCATGATGTCATGAATTCTGGGTCTACAATAGAAATTGTCTAATTATTAATTGCCTATTTACAAGTTTTTTCTCCGCAGTTTTTTTTTTTCCATATTAAAACCTGTATTTTAAACTGAAAACTGATACAATATGTATGTCTAATAGTCCCATCTCGTAATTTATCATTGCATGTGTTTTTATTATCATTATTATTATTTTTTGGAGACTCGTATCTTTTTAAAGTTTTATGTACTGTATATATTTAATAATTTATTTATTTACATTAATGGGAGTATGTTAATTACAATTTTTTTAATATGAAATATAAACATTATAATATTAAAGGAAATGACAACGAGAAAGTGAATAAAAAATATGCAATGAAAAATTGTAAAATAATTTATGTATAAATACACAAATAAATAAGTAATAATTATGCCAGCTGAATGCAGTCAACATTTATGAATAATAATTTATGCTATATTTTATAGTGATTATACTATATAGCATATTAAAGTAACGATGTTCAGTAACGATGTTATGTTTATTCAAAACTAACAACATTTTGTGCTCTACACAGTACCATAAATTGTTCAATGCAACATAAATTACATAATTTATTTTTTCCGTGTACAAGAATTTTAATTATTATTTTTATTGAATATTATAAGTTTTATAGTTATATACCGTGCAGATATAAAGATCTTATATTATAATATATTTTCTAGCGCACTCTATTATTTTTGTTTGTATACTGTAGCTAATTGTGTTTACAAGTATTTATACGATTACAGCTCTCATAATAATTAGGTCACTAAAAACATTAAAATAATTATATAGCTTATAAAAAAAATTAGCATTGTTATTCGTATAAGCAATAAAAAAATTAAGGCAAATTAAACTTGGTATTTTTGTTATATATATATATAAATTTACGTTAAAAACAAAAAATAATATTAAAAAAAATTACATTAGGTTAATCTTAAAAATGCAAAAAAAAAAAAAAAAAAAAAAGATTTTATATTGTGTGTGTTTTTTTTTTTTTTTCATTACCATTTTTTTTTTCTTTTCTTTCTTTTTTCTTTCTTTTTTTCATTTCTTCTTCTTCTTATTATTTTTTTTTATAAAAATTTTAAAGAAAAAAACCCTGCTAATTTTGAAATAATAAGAACATCGAACCATTAAAAGTTTTTTGCTTCACCGTGCTTTATTTAATATTAAGTAAAGTTTTAATTAATAAGAATAAGCATGAATAGCTTTCAAGGCATTTCTTTTACAACTTAAACTACGATTTACCTGAATATTTTTAGTGCATTGCATAAAATGTCATTTGTGTGCTATTTAAATTAAAAAGTTTTTGAAGTACTACTGCTTACTCATTATTGTTATTATTATAATTATTTTTAAATAAGTCACCTATGCGAAATGACCTAATTGATTTTCCACTCTAAGAAAAATATAATTTGTCATATTTACAGTATATAGTTTTATGAACGGGCTCCATAAGATGTCAAAATAATTAATAAGGTGATTTATACGTAATAATTTAGTTTAGGGAAATAAAATTGTATGTTAAATATCAGTGAAATATGGAGAATGTGAGTGAAAACGAATTTTGTGCATATTTTCTTAGGCAAAATTTTGACCAAGGTTGCATTTTTTATTTATTATTATTATTATTATTTTTTTTTTTACCAAAAATATTAGTGCCAAATTTTCGATGTTATTCTTAAGATAGAAATACGCGCAGAGCTTAAATTTAATAAAAATCTTGGTTGTGTAGCTACATCTTAAATTTCAGTAAATGAAAACTACCTATATACTGAAGTCTATAGCAGTAGAAATACATATAAAAAAAATGCCATGAAATATTAAATGGCATTTATTAAGTTTAAAAATACAAAAATTCAAATGGTGTTGCTGTATTAAAAAATATAACTTAAATCGGTCGAGTTTCATGATAAAACGTTGAAGATAAAATTGAAAGAAAGAAAAAAGTCATTATGGCAAGATATTGAAGTCATAGATAACACAACACAAAACACTTGATGGGACTTATGGGACTTACATACAACAATAACTGGTTGCAAACCCCAATTGTAGCGCCGTAGCAGTGATCAGAAAATTTTGATTTATGCAACCCGCACAACATTTTTATACTAGTTTTTGCCTGTTTCTGACGTCATAAACAGAAATAATTGCATACTTCACAGTTTTTTTTACGCTCTCTTGTCGGGCCACATTTACATTCTGGTAAAAATATTCTTCAGTTTTGTAGATCCCATTTTGTGTTAAAGAACATGTCGTTTCATGTTTTCTATGCCTTTAATAAAACATACTTACTCTGACCATGTAGAAAGGACCTTTATGTTTTCCTACTGGTATTCCAATAACTTCTTTAATCTGTGATGTAAAAATATGCATTCCTGCTCCAGTAATAAAACTACTGACCAATGCATCTGACAGTAACGTACAGACCACACCTCCATGGACCATGTAAAGTAATAACTGAAAGAAAAATATATCATTAATTATAATATTAGTTCTAACGTGTAAAAATCAGGGTTTAAAAGAGATTTCTTTTCTTTGTTGTTGGAAAAAAATTAACGCTTTATTATGTAGCTACAAAAACTAATAACTATGAATTGAAAATCGTTTTAACAGTAACTTGTTAGTATAAAAGTAATTTCTTCAGTGGAAAATAATTTTAGCTCTTCACACCTTAAAAAAACTTAGAATAAACTGATTCTAACAAATGTCTCATATAAATTGTAATAGTTATTTTTTTCCGTGTTGGGTTTCATTGAGGTTTTCAACGTCGTAATAAAAAGTTGCATTAAACTCAAATAGTGTAATTGCATTTTATTTATGTAACAAAATTGATTCTGAAATTGCTGTCTTAAAGACATAGACAAGAAAAAAACAAGCATTTTTATCACAAAACAATAGATGAAACTATAGCAGAAATAACACTAGTTTGTCTCAAAACCAATCATTAAAAAGTGCAATATTGTTTCATGTTCTTTAAGATAAAAACCATATCAAAAATTATGTTTATAATACTTATATCATGAGATTCTTT
Organism: Ecdyonurus torrentis; assembly: GCA_949318235.1. Lineage (NCBI taxonomy): Eukaryota > Metazoa > Arthropoda > Insecta > Ephemeroptera > Heptageniidae > Ecdyonurus > Ecdyonurus torrentis. The sequence continues at coordinate 5,984,839 of OX439136.1, forward strand.
TCATTTTTATTTATTAAAAAAATAATAATAAAAAAATAAAAACGAAAAAAAAAAAAAAAAAAAAATTTAATATACAGTATTATAGTAAAAGTGTGCAGTGAAAGGTAACAAAATATTTTTTGTTACCTTTATTATATACGTGACTTTTAGTCGGTTAGCTTTATTATTAAATTCATAAAATTTCTTATAGTTAACCTCACTTTTTTTTATATTTTTTAACCACCTTTTTTTTTTTTTAAATTTAGCTATTCTGCTGAAAGTGTAATAGCAAAATGTATTATATTTTTTCTAAAAAAAAAAAAAAAAAAAAAAAAAAAGGCTACTTACTTGCCATATTGCTGAGAAGAAGGTAACTGCAGTACCAATTTCTATCTCTGTATACATTTCTTCTACCATTGTTAAGGTACCATTAACATCACGTTCTACGAAGTGGGTCAATTCAGGATTCTGAGCGTAGGTTGATACACTCTTACCAACGAGTAAGCAAATCACAGCAAACGTACCTGGTTCATTCAACAACAAAGTTGAGTATTAAAGAAATAAGGAAGTTTACATTATTCGTTCTATAACACAACTTATATCATATACAATGTATAATAATAATTATAATAAAATATTCTTGAAAATACGAGAATTTAATAAAGTAAAATTATAACTTATACAAAATTATGAGTTAATTATAAAGCGTATTTTCTCCATAAGTTCATGATAACTGGTTTTTCCCCATGTTTTTTCGTCATGTGTACATACAGTATTACTTCTGAAAACTATAACAGTATTTGAGACGTAAAATATTGCTGCATATTTTTAATTACATTTTATCTTTAAAGCGAATTAAAGCACTTATATAGCCTTTATGATATTGTATCAGTTTATAATTTGTCATATTTTGTAATTGAACAGAAAATATTAATTAACATACCCATTGAATTATGTCTGGAAGTTCCGAGGAAAAAGTAAGGAATCATTGGAAAGAATGCCATGTAAATTCCAACCACTGGTGGAACGTGAGCTAATAATGCGTAACCTAAACCTAAAAATAACAAAATAAAAAGTATCAGTATAATATAGAAAAATATGAAATTGTCGTTTGGCAGTGAATATATGTTTGAAATTTACTGATTTTTATAAATATCTCTCTGTCTCTGTCTGTCTCTCTCTGTTTCTCTCTCTCTCTCTCTCTCTCTCTCTCTCTCTCTCTCTCTCTCTCTCTCTCTCTCTCTCTCTCTCTCTCTCTCTCTCTCCCCCTGTTAATTAAGTCAAATAATTATATTTGAAAAATGGTTGTAATAATATCAATGTCTAAATCGATTGACACGTTTTATAATTTTGTTGAAAGCTTTTTGGTTAAAATATTCAATACGTAGTAATAATGTGGTTTTGCTCTGCTCTGCTCTGCTTTTTTTTTTTTTTTTTTTTTTTTTTTTTTTTCATAATTTAATTTTACATTTTTTTTTATTTTACCAAATTAATCAAATGAGATTAGCTATGTTATGTATTTTCTGTAACTGGAATTAACATAAAATTATTATGAAATTTAGTTTAATGGATATAATCATATAACGAAGTCATATTGGAATTGTGCATTAAATTAGGTTTATATTATGGAAATTTAATATGGTCTTAAATGGAAATTGCATGCAATTAAATTTATATCACATGGGAAATATCATACCATGTGAACTGAACATTAAGGTACAAACTCAATTTCTATATCTTAGTATTTGATATATTTTTCAGGGTAAATATTCACAAAGTTTTATTCACATGACGCTTACATTTAACGCAAGTCGATGGATAAACAAATTTAGAACAATGTAAGCAAATGGAGCCGTTCACATTATTTTTGAAAATTAAATGTTAACGGCTCCATTTGTTTACATTGTTCAAACTTTACTTAGCCGTCGACGTGCGTCGACACGCATCAAAGTTACACGTTATGTAAATAATTCTTAAAGGAATAGAACAAAAAAAACATGTCTAGTATCCTAACATACCTAAATATCAACGTTAATTTGACCGGAGTTATTGATTTCTAATTTATTTTCCATTTACAAAATGTCAGATGTATGTTTATGACCTCACAGCTTACTAGTCCACGCGAGCGGAAACAGGCAAGCTGTGACGTCATAAACATGCAGCTGACATTTTGTGAATATAAAAAATAAGACTGTGGCAAAATCAGCGTTTATATAATAGGTATGTTAGGATACTAGACATGTTTTTTATTTAAAGTGTTCTATGCCTTTAATGGCAGTAGAGTTGTATGGTAGCAATTTTCTATCTTACATTATAGCTATATTTAATTAAACTTGCCTTGTGGAATGTGCATAATTCCAACAGTAATTCCTGCAATTAAATCGCATGGTCCCGTCTCTTTCCAGTTGTATTTTGGTATCCAATCGAGAACTGGTAATGTTTTGTATGCCCATGATTTTAAGTTAAATTTACAATTTTCCTGAGCGTAAGTTTTGGCAGCTAAAAATATAATTTCATGCTATTAAACATGTAACGCACTTGAAGTGATTGAACATTTATTGTTAAAAAACATTCAATACAAAATTTATGATCTTATATAAAACGAGGTAGGACCAATATGTAATACACATATTACATCACTCTTTCTGCAGCCTCACAATCTGCGGAGAAAAATTATAAAGTAGGCAACCAGTCTTACAATTTCTATCGTATTCTTAAATTGATGACGTCACGAATACCAGAAGTTGCCTGGATTCGAATGACGTCATATTTAATGCGCTTGGAGGTCATACTGGAGTAGTGAACAACATTGCTGAGCATAGAACAAACTTCGTTTTAGTTTTTTTTTTTTTTTTTTTTTTTTTTGAAAATCTGTTAAATTTTTGTTATTGTTATCTTTCTCACATACTTGAAATACTAACTTAACATATTTACAGCATCAATGCTCTCAATAATAGTGTTTTAAAACTGGTAAAATGAGTTATTTTCCAATGCACTCCATGTTATTGAGTGATCCAATATGGCGTCGACTTTAACACGAATGCATAGACCCTATACTTTGCATTGTTTTTTTGTCTTGCTTTAAACACGTATAGAGAGATTGATGAAATGTATTTGTATGATTTTCCCATGCATCTCTATAAATTTTTTAAAGTGTAATAGCTGTTTAATAACATTTTAAATAATCAAATCTATAGTGCAAATATAATATTATGTTAAAATAAAATTCATTCATTGGAAAAGTTTTGTTTCTTAACACTTCTGTATTTCCACAAAACATGGAAATAAAAAAAAAGGAAAATATTTAGGTAAAATCTCGTAAATGTAATAAAATGTAATGATTATTAATGATACATTTTTCATACACACAATAGAATTGTAAAATAAGGTTGTCTATTTTAAAATTTCTTTCTTCCAGTTTACCTTAGTCCAACCTAATGATTTAACAGTGAAGATAAATTTGGTTTTTGAATACTTAATTCGTATAAAATACTTTCAAATTTACTGGTTATTAACATGTTAATAAAATAGCTCTTAATTTAAACAGAAACGTACCAAGTTTAAAACCTTTATCAGGCTTATCGTAATTAAATACTGTGTTAAGATGATCTTGTGAATAAGCTGGACGATCTATTTTCAAAGTATCTAATAATACTGGGGGGGACTGAGTATTCTCTCCAGGCTTCATGGTAGTATTGATGCTGAAATTGATTATTAATGTTTTTAAATTTACTAAAAATACTATACAACTAAAAAAAAAAAAAAATTTCACCAAGTGACACTAAATACGTACAAACCATATTATAAAACAACTGGAATTCTTAATATTAAGTTTTTTTCCCCTATAGCAAAAATATCTCATACAAAGATATAATTAGGCCATTCACATTTTTATCTTACGTTTAAATGCTAACATGTGCAAATTATAAAAATAATAGTAATAATAAAAAATTTAAAAAACTTGCACTTTTTTATTATTTTTTAGAATAAAAATATATTTTCTCCCATAAGAAAGTTAAAATGAACCAAACGCTTAAAAAATATATATATATATAATTTTATATATTATTATGCTTAATATTGTGTATAGAAAAAATAATGATGAGAAAATTAAGTAATGAAAACTGACTAATTTCAGTTAAAGAAAGGGTAACCACCTACTCCCTTAAGAGCTTTTAGAAGATCAATTAAAATAATTACTCAATTACTTAAGATCCCTGATATATATGTATATATATATATATATATATATATATATATATATATATATATATATATATATATATATATATATATATATATATATATATATAATAGTGCATGTTATTGAAATACTTACAGATATCTGGCTAGACATGAATGAGTCGCGATCTTTACGACGACTGAAGTGCAAATTTGGTTCTCTCGTGGTTTTATTTGGTAACTCTATACATGTTTTGTTATTCTAAAGTCAAAAAAATAAATAATTTCATTACCATTAACATGCGTGTGTAAACAATTAAGACTCAACTAACATGTTGTGAGTAAAGGGACTGCTGATCTTTGTTAATTGAATGTTTACTGCCATATTAAAGTGGTTTCTCACTACCTGTATTATTGTCTTTGTTGTTGTGTATATACTTCTCTCTCTCTCTCTCTCTCTCTCTCTCTCTCTCTCTCTCTCTCTCTCTCTCTCTCTCTCTCTCTCTCTCTCTCTCTCTCTCTCTCTCTCTCTCTCTCTCTCTCTCTCTCTCTCTCACACGTATATGAAAACTTCAATTAAAGTAATGCTCCATATAAATATACAATATATTACTTTCATAAGGAAATAGTATAATTTCTGATTACAGTATCTTTACACACAATTGTGATAATTGATATTACGAAGTATTATTCACATGACTCGTAAATTTGACGCACATCGATGAATAAACAAAGTTGAAATCAATATAAATAAATGGAGCCGTGAACATGTAATTTTTAAAAACAATGTGAATGGCACCATTTATTTACATTGTTTCAACTTTGTAACGCGTCATATTTACGCGTCATGCACGGGAAAAAAATAATAATTATGCTAGCTCATTTTAGCACAATTTGTTCAATACAGCATAATTTATGCTATACTGCATAATAAATATGTTACATAGAATGAATAGTATGTTGTACAGCATAATTAATTATGTTGTTCCAATTTAGCATGAATTCTGCTAGAATGACGTAAATAAAGCATAAATTATGTAATCTACAGTATTATTTCCGTGTGTGAATAATACTTGAAGATTTAAAAAAAAAAAAAAAAAAAACGCGTGCAAAATTTGCAATAGAAGACTTGCAAAAGTAGGTTTAGTGAGAAAATAAACAAGACTTAGTGTTCCTGTCTCAATTTAACATGCTTTCTTATGGGGCAATGAAGCAGCTATAACTTGAGTTAGAATTATTTTTTACAGCTGAAATTTTTACTGTAGCTTACTGAGCCTACAAGCTTTTGTTTTCCTAGATTTTAAGTGATTTTGTTAAAAAAATATTTTTTTACCCTATTGACTTCAAATCCAGAAAAACAAAAGCTTGTAGGCTCAGTAAGCTACAGTAAAAATTTCAGCTGTGAAAAATAATTCTAACTCAAGTTATAGTTGCTTCATTGCCCCATAAGGAAGCATGTTAAATTGAGACAGGAACACTAAGTCGTCTGCTAGCACTTTGTCAGTATTGTTGGGCTGTGAGTTTGTTTATTTTCTCACTAAACCTACTTTTGCAAGTCCTCTATTCTATTAAAAAAAAATTAAAAAAAAAAATACTGCATTAGAACGCTAAATATATTGTCACAATCCTGTGCACATAAGTACTCCAGGTTAAAAATATTAAATTAACAATTAAATGTGCTCTATATAGAAAATGTTCAGAACTCTGTTTTGCAATGTTTTAATTGGAGTTCAATAAACGGTTATGACGTCACTGAACGTTTAATATCTAATTACAAAATTGTTATAATTATAAATGTCGTCATACATGCAGAAAGAATAAATTACGTAATTTATTCTGCATTCATATAGCATAAATGATGGTAAATTAGAACAATACAAATATTAACACTGTACAATTATAATATTTATGTTATTATGCAACATATTATAAAGTATACCATAATGCTGCATTAAATTAATTGTACTGAAAATTAACTAAAATAATTATTTTTACGTATATATTTTTGTACGAGTGATATAGGACCAAGTAAATAGTAGGATAGTGTCAAGTAAAAATTAATGTCAGTCATTGTAAACCAATATTTTTTCTATTTGGACGGCACCAATTTTTTTAACCATTAAGGGCGTAGAACACCTTGAACAAAAAAAGTTGTGTAATATTCTAACAAACCTGAAAATCAACGTTGCGTAAAATAAGTGAGCTGTGACGTCAGTGACCGCCAGTAGCATTTTGTGAATGGAAAATAAATTGGAAATCAATGACTCCAGACAAATCAACGTTGATTTTCAGGTTTGTTAGGATATAACACAACTTTTTTGTTCAAGGTTTTCTACGCCTGTAAAGTTAAAAAAAAAATTAAAAATAAATTAAAAAAAAAACCTCTGTACAATATTTTTAACGCTTGTTTGTGTAGGATGAAATAAATAAAATAACAAAACTCATGGGTATTAATTCTTGCGAGTAAAGTTATTTGACTATCAAAGAAGAAAAAAATCAGGAACCAATAAATCGTTTGAATTTTTATACCGACTCTAATTTATATAACATTCTCCACATAAAGTATAAAGCATGATGAAAAGTAAATCTTCTTATGTAAGTTATAACGTACTAACATTTTACTTTTATATACCCTATCTATTAGCACTATTTTTCAAGGACAGGAACGTAAAAATATATTTTTATTGACAGTATAGCAAAAGCAAATAACGATATAAGTGATGAATGAAATAAATTTAAAAATTTCAGTTCATACAATATTATTTTTTTAAATTAATAAATATAATATTTGTTATTATAAAAAATAAATGCAAGTTTTAATGCAATAATTTTGAAATTGTATAAAATTGAGTCGAGTGAAACTTTATATCAAAAGTTGGCTTTATCTCATAAAGTTATTTAAGTTTGTTGATTTTTCTTCCTTAACTTATAGGGGTGAATTTGTTTATTTCCATCTAAAGGTTTTGCGTATTGTTTACATTAATTCAATATTCATATTATATTTATTTCATACTTTGCACAAAAATTGTTGAATTGTCACGGAAGAATATCGTACCTGCAAATTTTGTTGGTGTATAAGTTTTTGTTGTTTTTTTTTTTTTTTTTCCCCTATAGACATTCAATTTTTATTTATTTTAGTTCTTTAATTTTTGATGGTAATTTTTTTTTTATTAATCAATGTAAGTGAAAACAATTTTGGTTTCCAAATGAATATTAAACATAAAGCTTCGTGATAGATTGCCTAAAAGAAGAAGAAAAGAAAAAAAGAAAAAAAAATTAATACTACGCAGCAAGGCATCTGTTTATCTTTAAGTTGTTTTTAAGTCAAAGAACATTAATTTCGTGGTACACTGATTTGTTTAATTAGTTAAAATTTAAACTTTTTTTGCTGCTTGATAAATAAGATATCATAATTTTTTTAGGAGTTTTATTTTGTATGTTTTTAATAATAATAATAAAAAATCTCTCGATGTAAAATATAAATTTTTAATGAGTCAAAATTAAGTAAAATATAATTAAGTAGTATGTACATATTTTAGTAATTATAAAGTACAATTTCTTCTCAATATAAAATATATAGAAAATTAATTCAGTATGAATGAATCAATGAATGAATCAATGAATGAAATTTATTGATCCAAAATTATTTATCCAAAATTATACTTGAAATATTTTTGAATCAATATTTTATTATAAGCGCATGAATTTGTTTACTGCTTTGCTTTGAGGAAATTCTTGTAAAAGTAAAATAAAAGCAGGTGACGTTGTCTTATTATAGACACGCATTGAAGTGTAAAAAGATCTCAAATTGTGAAGAAAAGACAGAAGAAGGAAGATTGAAAGTTACACTGAGAGTTGTCGGTATAGAACACGTCTAAAAGTAGTAGACCAATTAAAAGTTTGGGCGTCTGTGTTTACTGGAAAATCTAAGGGAGAATGAGAGATTGAGAGAGAGAGAGAGAGAGAGAGAGAGAGAGAGAGAGAGAGAGAGAGAGAGAGAGAGAGAGAGAGAGAGAGAGAGAGAGAGAGAGAGAGAGAGAGAGAGAGAGAGAGAGAGAGAGAGAGAAGAAAAAGAAAAGAAAGTGTTTTTGTTTTTGTGTATAAGGCGCTAAAAATCACGTATATTCTACACTTAAAGATCAGCACTATTGTCGTAGAAAATAGAAGATATTAGGTATATAAACGGTCCTTTAGCCTTTGTATATTAATGTTATTTTCCTGAAATACTATACTTTGCAATTTCATTAGCAATAATACATATTATTATATTATTATTTCTATACCAATTTATTTCGCCATGAAAGTGATAATAAGGATCATCTACATGTAAATGATATTATCATTCTTTTTACTTACTACTAACGTAACATTTTGAATAATAATATCTATTTCTTAAGGCAGTATTGAGATATGGCTGATGTTTGACATATAATTTTTTTCGTGTCCCTAATCATAAAAAACAGGATCTACAGACGTCATTACTATTGTAGATGGAATTTTTATCATTTCCGCTATATACACTTGCGTGATAAGAGACGGTTTGTATATTATATTTTTATTAAGTCTAACATTTTAAACCTATATAGATATATTATTATTATTATTATTATTTTAGCTTACACTATTATAAAAGTATGTACCCTCTTATTTTCTGTGTATACACACCAGAGAAAGGTGAGACACTATAAACAAGAGAAATTGAGCTAAGTTTGTTTTCTCTTGAACTTTGACCTTATATTCACTTGATGTCAGTCAATTGTGAATAGAAATTCCAAACATACTACTGGTTCAATGTAATTTCAATCTGCCACAAATTAATCTTATAGAAATCAATGTCCTATATTTGTCATGCTAAAGAGTATATATCGTATTTCTCACATTGATTTATCAAAATAAAACCAAGAGTTGTTTAAAACTTATACTCTTAAGAGATACAACAACGTATGTAAAATATTACACTCCTTATATTTCTTTTTATAACATTCCCCAAACATATAGGTATGTATGTAATTATATATATATATATATATATATATATATATATATATATATATATATATATATATAAAAATATATAAACTTTTAAATGTTACAAAAATGTAAACGAGTACATTTTTTCCCTAATTGCAGCTATTTAGAACTTAATACATAAAGACGATATTATAATAATTTTAGACCTTAAAATTATATAAATATATAAAATTTTGCATAAAAAATATTTGCTTGAATATATATTTTTTAATTATAATTTTTCCTCTCAAATTTCTTAGGAGTTAGAAATGATTTTTTTTTCTCAATACTGTACAGTACAACGATTTTTATGGCAATTATGTGGTATAGTAAAATACCAATATTGATACGAGAGATGTTAAACATCCAAAAAAGGTCAAAAAAATGTAGGAAGTCTTTTTGACATCTGAAAATGTGGTATACTGAGTTAATATGCTTTTTTTTTTTTTTTTTTTTTTTTTTTGCAAAATTATTGTATATTAAAAAAAGGATCCTGGTCTCAAAACTAAAAAATGAAAAATGTAAAATTCATAAAATGGAACTATAACATAAACACATTTTGTCTGATATTTTGTATTTCTAATATACTAGAAAAAAAAATGGAATACATATAAAATTATGCAATGAACACAACTATACAAAAGAAAATATAGAA
>OX439136.1:5997164-6014664 GCA_949318235.1 Ecdyonurus torrentis
TAGATTTATATAAAATTCTTTATTTATATATTTTTTTAAACAATTGAAATGATTTGAAAGAATAATTGGCCGATATTTATAAAAATTAATAATGAGATATGCCTTTTGCTTTCTAAGTTTTCACTTTTATTTAATAATAATTTCTTTCGTATATTTACAAATGCGTTATTAAAATTTAAGACTTGACAAAGAATTGTTAGCCTTTTATTTATTTATTTATTTATTTTTTTTTTAAATATATACAATAACTTTAAAGTAATATAATTTCAACAGAATTTGTGATTTTTAAAAATTATACAATAAAACAAAATCAATACTTTATAAATTTATGACAAAATTAAAAAGAAAAAAAAATTCAAAAATAGAAATTTTAGTTTTTTTTTTTTATTTTTTTTTTTTTAATAATGATTATTATAGAACACGTCTTATACGGTCTCGTGGTGACAGGTGATAGCGTATCATGCAGGAGATCCATGTTCAATTCTGTCAATTAACCCTGCTCTTATTGAAAATAATGTATAAAAATTTAAACTCTTCTAGTTTGGAATCATGGTTCTGTCTAGACGACCACAACTTCTTACTATTATGTAAGGTGTCGGCAAAGACCATGCAGCTGATGTGGCCATGATTTTGATAATGTAGTTTATTTGCAAAAACATTTTTCGTGCATCTTTTCAAAAACTAATTCTTCATTTCCACTATAAAGCTATTTTTAGTATTTTAAATGCGGAAAAATATATTGACTAATAAAGGAACAACTGTTTTGAAGCCAACTTTAAGCGATTTCGGTCACATCCGCTTTCGTTTCTACTCACTATGCATGCGCAGCACGTCGAAACGGAAGTGGATGTGAGCGAAATTGACTATAGGGTGTATGCGGATGACGTCATATTTATTACGCTTGGAGGCCATGCTGGAGTAGTGCATAACATTGCTCCGCATAGGACAAACCTCATTTAACCCAATTTTCTTTGAGAAATCGGTTAATCTTTTTGTTATTGTTATTTTTCTCACATACTTGAGATACTAATTCAACATATTTACAACATGAATGCTCTCAAAAATATTGCATAGTGTTTTTAAACTGGCTAAATGATTTTTTGTCCTATGCCACCCATGTTATGGAGTTATCCAACATGGCGTCGACTTTAACATGATTGCATACACCCTATAGTTGGCCTCAAAACAGTTGTTCCTTTATTAGTCAATTATAATTATTTGAAGTTTTAACGGGATTAGATTTTAATGTTTAACCAAAATCACCCAAAGACAAATAAAAGGCGTTACCTAAAGCAACCTTATCTTTAACAAGGCCTTAACTAACATAAATATTTAAAACATCTAAAGTACTATTTGTACTGAAACAATATATCCTTTCTATATGGTACATTCTAACTTTGCAAATTGTATATAGAAATTTTGCAATGCAAATTAATGAGAAAATGCATGTGGCAGTTAATGACGTGAAATATATAAAGTGCAGTACAGAAATGTGTACTTAGATACTTGACACAAGGGAAATATTTTGTACTGGACTTAACAGATAAATGACATGAAACATTTTGTATATTATAGTGAACGAAAACTATTTTCCTTTTTACTTACCCACTAGGGAAATTTTCAAAAACTATTATACTAAAGTGATTTTCAACTACAATTTATTTTTATTATAATCTATTAAAACTTTTGATACATTTAAAACTTTTTTTATTTTATTTAAATGAATTCTAACAAATTTTTTTACCATTATTATTTGACCAAAAATATTAAAACTTTTTTTTTTATATCATATATATTTTATATTATTCCTATATATATATTTCTATATAAAAGTTTTGAATATGAGAATAAAGTAGATATTATATACATATGTTTTTATGAATAGTTTTGAATATATTATTTATTAAATTTTTAAACTTTACTTTTTTATACTTTTGCATTTTTCTTGACAACTGATATATATATATATATATATATATATATATATATATATATATATATATATATATATATATATATATATATATATATATATATATATATATATATATATATATATATATATGTATATATATATAACATTCACATATTCACATTGATCGTAAATGAAACGGCAAACCTTCAAATACTTTTCAATTACTAAAAATTAAATTCTATACCCTCTGACAGCTAAATGACAATGACAATAATTTTTTTCCCTCAAATCTAATCTGATATAGGATTATATTTAAATGTTACATTATACCAAAACTATCTATACGCAAAAATATAATAAATTAGACATCATAACTTTATTTGATGACGTCGTACCGGTACTTCTTTATTTTTTTTTCTATAGTTTTAAATATATATTTTAAAACTAGAAAAATGTCGAGGAAGTGTTAAAAAAAAAGCACCATTTCAATAATTCACGCTCATGTTATCAAAGAAAAAAAAAGCTAAGAGTATTGGCTAACTTTGCAACATCAGCGACCGGTCTAAAGATTTTTACCTCTCTCTCTCCTTCTTTCTTTCTTTCTCTCACTCTTCAGCTAGATTTCCTTTGGGAATTTTGATGTAAGAAAGTGCTGGTCACTTTGCTTCTAAAGCAAAAATCAACTTACATAGAATGATCATCAACTCTCTCTCTCTCTCTCTCTCTCTCTCTCTCTCTCTCTCTCTCTCTCTCTCTCTCTCTCTCTCTCTCTCTCTCTCTCTCTCTCTCTCTCTCTCTCTCTCTCTCTCTCTCTCTCTCTCTCTCTCTCTCTCTGTTGTAACAGCTTGTCAAGTAATAACGTTTACAGCTTAGATTTTTCTCCTACCTCATTTCAGAACCATAAAAAAACTGGTATACAGTTAAGTAAAGCTAATATATATATATATATATATATATATATATATATATATATATATATATATATATATATATATATATATATATATATATATATATATACATATATATACTATACATGAGTACAAGATTGTAATTCTAAAATGTTAAATCCAATTCTTAAAACAATTTGAGGTTTATTTTTATTGAAGTAATGTAAAGTTTCAAAACTGACTTAAATATTGTTGTTAAACAGGTTCCATTATGATGTTTTAGTCTGTGAAGGAAAATATCAACTATTTTGGAGTTTTGATATAATTTTCTCTATGGAGTATTCATTATAGTTTATATTAGATTTTTATGCAGTGTAATTCAAAATCAAAACAGCTAATATATTAGGAGTAAAATTTACTTTTTGAACATATTCTTTAAGATTTTTTTTTTTTAATTATATACAAATCACGTGATGGGACTACATCTTTCTCAAAGAATAGAAAGGTGTACATTTCTATATATATATATATATATATATATATATATATATATATATATATATATATATATATATATATATATATATATATATATATATAGAAAAATATACTTATTTAATCAACACAACATTTTCTATTGAATATAGTCTTAATATGACGTCATGGTCATAAAAACATCGTACAAATTGCATACTTTAGAGTTATTTAGCGCTTTTCTTTAGTATCAGTTTCAGAGTTCCATTTTTATGTTAAATAATTTAAAAAAAAAAAAGTAATCTCTTCTTCTTCTTCTTTTTTTTTTTTTTTTTTTTTTTCCCCTTTGTTTCTTAACCTTTTTTTACCGTAATGCATTTTGATAATAGTTTCAATCAAACTATGATTACACACACAAAGAATACTATACGTATTGACCGATAAAGTAACAACTGTTTTGAGCCCGACTTTAAGCGATTTTGCTTACATCCGCTTCCATTTCTACTTACTACACATGCGCATTACGTCGAAACGAAAGCGGAAGTGAGCGAAATCGATTAAAGTCGGCTTCAAAACAGTTATAAGTCAATTGTCCAAGGGGCGACTCTGCTTATACAAGTTCATTTTTTCCCAGAGTTGTTTCTTTGTATAATGCATTGCCAGTTATGGCTAGAGCCCCTCTTCCATTGTAGTCTATAACCTCTTGTCTAATTGTTAATATGTTTGTTTTTATATTATATGTTATTTATTGACGAAGCAGTTTTTCTGATAAAGGTGTGAGATCACTATAGTGTATAGGCATTTTGCCTTTTTCTCATCACCCGTTGGGTTACTTACTTGCTGTTTTTGTATTTTTTTTTTGTATGTACTATTCACAATCTTAAGCCCAATAAAGAACTATTATTATTATTATTATTATTAATAGCAGTAAAAATGTTACAGACATTTAAAAAGTTATAACTGCATTCTGTTGCCATATACTGAAATGCCTTGTACTTGTATGTAGAGCTATTTATGATTATTTAAATCTCAATTTGAATGCATTGTATTTACAGAAAAAAAAATAGCAATAATTTATATAGCAGAGACTGTATTTTATTAAAAGTACATAACAAAAAATGCAGAAAAACGAAACAATTTATGATAGAAAAATAAAAATAGTTTACTGCATTGGGATTTACTTACAAAAATAAAAAAACACTGCAAATACTATATATTGTTATTATAAAATAATCTTTATATACTTTATGAGAATATACTGTAGTAACAAAAAAATTACATAACGTAGTAGAATATAGGAAATAAGTAGTCGTAAATTTCTATGAACAATAAATTTCATATCGATATTTCAATCTTAAAATGAAAAAAAAAATTTAATACTATGAAGTGTAAGTAATGTTCAATATAAGAAAACCTCATAAATTTCAACTGAATATAATGTTGTAAAATTTTCCCTAATTTATTCTTGCAGTATAATATTTCTCTATTACGTATTAATATTGTAATAATAAAAATATTGTATTGATGAGTTAAAATAAAATAACAAACTTTATTTTATTGCATACGTATATAAAAAATAAAATATAAGTGTATAATGTTTTGAGTAGAGAAATTGTATGTTTTTGATCAATACTATAGGGTCTATATGCATTTCATGTTAAAGTCTATAGGCCATGTTGGATAACTCAATACATAGCTCATTTTACCAGTTTAAAAATATAAAGCAATATTTTTGAGAGCAATGATGTTAACTAGTTGAATTAGTTTCTCAATTATATGTGAGAAAAATAATAATAACAACAAATAAACCGATTTCCCAAAAAAAAAAGCCAAAATTGAAGTTTGTCCTATGCTGAGCAATGTTATTCAGTACTCAGGTATGGCATCCAAGTTCACAAAATATGACGTCATCCGCACTCAAACAAAAACATGTCTAATATCCTAACATACCTAAATATCAACGTTGATTTGACTGGAGTCATTGATTTCTAATTTATTTTCAATTCCCAAAATGACAGTAGCGGGGTTGTGACGTCACAGCTCGCCTGTTTCCGCGCGCTTGAACTAGGGAGATGTGACGTCACAAACCCGCAGCTGCCATTTTGTAAATGGAAAATAAATTAGAAATCAATGACTCCGGCCAAATTAACGTTGATATTTATCATATATAGGTATATTACGATATCAGGTAAGTTTTTTGTTAGAGGTGTTCTAAGCCTTTAAAATAAGGAGTGATTTTTTTACCGATGTTTAAACTCAAAAAAGATAACTCTCCTTCAAATATTTGCCTCAAATTTTCAAATTTGTTTTGTATGAAAAAAATTGGTCAGAATCTTGGTCAGGACCGTATAACTATATAGAGCCAAATAACTATAGTGTACTACTTTTAGTTAGGTACTACTAATCTATAAATAACTATAAAGTGAAATATTATTAATAAATTAAATATATTCTACGATAACGTAAGAAGAAAAAAAGTCCTTTTTAAACAAAAATATAATAGATACTAGAATAGGGCAATAAATTATTTTCTTACAAATTATTATACAACAAAGCAGTACCACTTTTTTTTCCTTCCCAATTTCTATTTTCTCCACTATACAATTTGTAAGTTGTTGTTGTTTTTTTCTGCTCTCTTCTCTTTACTGAAAAGTAATGTAAGTTTATATTTACCAAGACATTGCTGCAAACGCTTGCTCTAGCAAGTCTTACTTGTTTATGGTACAAATCGATGGTATCGCAAATCAAGTGTAAACGCGATTTATTTGTCTTAACTTTGCTACCTTATACAAGACAACTAAAGAAAAAAAAATAAAAGCTAGAAATGCAATAAATTTTTTTAGCAAACGTAAAGGGGAAAAAAAAGTAACATTTTTTTTTTCCTCTCTCGTTTTGAAAAAGTATTGGCTATTTCTTTCTTTAAATTTACTTGACATTATTCTAAATAAATTTTCATGTAATTGTATTTTGTATGTATTTGATGGAGCGTAAATACCCAATATAAAATTAATGTGAATAAAATGTTAAAGAAAAAGAAAAGTAGCATACTGTATGCTTTTTTTTTAAATTATATATATATATATATATATATATATATATATATATATATATATATATATATATATATATATATATATATATATATATATATATATTCAAAATTCTAGTTACAATACAAAAATATTGATTTGGAATAAAATACAGTGCAATTTTTTTTTTTTTTTTTTTTTTTTTTAAAACTTGTAGCATTTGCTAAAGAATTAAATTTTTACACTAAACAGTCTGCGTAGATGTTTCCACAGTTTCTATGTATATGCTTGTCTTAACAAATGTCGGACTGTGTAATGTAGTTAATAATATAGTTGTTACGTCCTTATTTAGGAATTATTTAAAAATTAATGTTGCATAGAAAATTTTTCACACCATTTTATATACGTTAAATATAATTCTATTTCGATTTATTATTTTTTTCCTTTTTAATATGGAACTTAAATAATAAAATTTAACTTACATTTAAATAAAAATATGTATAGTTAAATATCTTCATATTTATTTCATACAGCACTTAATAACAAAAATGCTTTTATGATAAATTGCATTTAAATAAATACCTGTAGCATTATTTACAATAAAAATATTCATATAAAAAAATATAAGTCTTATAATTGTAAATTGCTGTATAGGAAGTAATATAATATACAAAATATTATTATTGTTAATAATTTATGGTGATACTTGAGTAATTTTGATTATACTGATGTTTTATTGGTTCATTTTATGACCTATTATATAATTTATATTACTGATTAGTAATCCCAGCTTATACTCGCATATAATATGCTAATAAAACAATAATTCCCATATCTCAATAATGCATCATTTTTCTCTCTCTCAATATTTCATTTATATATAGATTTTTTTTTATTTCAATATAATGTTTGGAAAAAAAATGTATAACTATTTTACAATATTAATATTTTTTAATATTGCAAATTTGGATTAATATTATAACTATTTTAAACAAAATCTTGAATAAGAATGAAAAAGTTTTTACTTTTAAAAAAAAAAAAAAAATTTTTTTGAGTGAATCTCACTTATTCATATTTTATATAAGATAAGAAAATATTATTATAATATATAATTATTATGAAGAAACGATTTATCATTTATGATATAATGTATACATACGTTAAACAGAGTTCAATACAAAATTTTTAATTCCATATTTTAAGTGTACATATATGCGAAATATATCAATTTACTAAAGATTTTGTCGCTTTTAGAAAGTTGCTATAGTTTATCAAATGTATTTATGAATTAAAACTTTTAAGTACACTAAAATTACAAATTAGTAGATGCTATGTAGCTTATAATTTGAACTTACGAAATATTTCATTTATTTTCTTTAAATATTAAAATAAATAAAGAGATTGCATAAATTTATCCAAAATTTAATACAAGGATTAATTTTTGTTTCCAAAATCTATACCCAAGAAATTTTTATTCACTTCCAGTGCATGGGTCTACTATAGTGAAATAAGTATACCATATACAGTCCGTGCCAGCTAAGGATGTGACCAGTAAGAGAGTGCCAAAAAGCTCTCCGTTTAGTTAACATTACCCCACCTCCTAACGAGCTCAATTTCGATTAATCGCTAACATCCTTAGGTGAGGCTAATGCTCTAATATTTATAGTATAGCCATGAATATTTTTTATACTCATCATACTTGCACCAACACACTAGACTCTAAAAGATTGAATATTACATTTTGTTTTAGTGACATTGACCAATAATCAATCAATCAATTCATCCTGTAGACAAACATTTAAACATTCATGGGTTGAAAGTTTTTTTTTTTTTTTTTTTTTTTTTTTTTGAAAGTACTAACTTTATGCAAGTGGTACTCAAATTAAAGATAATATTATAAATATTGGGAAAAAAAATAAGTTTATAGTATTAAAACAATAAAAATCTAAATTAAAAATTATCGATTTTAATTATTTAACAATCAAAATTTAATGAAAGAGAGAGAGAGAGAGAAAAAACATTAATATAATGAAATTTTTGTTACCATGAATTTAAAATTGTAGCTGCTTGTACTGCAAAACAAATGAGTTTAAATGAGAGGTTTGTAACTCAGACAAAACCGTAAGTTATTATTATTTATGGATGTTCAATTATATAATATTTATAATTACATAAAAAAAATAAAATAATAGTATATCGTAAGAAAATAAATTGTGTTTGGAAAAAAAATTTATATACCCATGTGAAATGTGAGGGAAATATTTTAATATCTCTTGAGTTAAAAAAAAAAAATAATAATAACAAAGAACCTTCCTGTTCATTTCCTTGCCCATTCAACTGGCAATGTCATTCTCAAAGAGAAAAAAATTCAAGTAGAAAAAATAAAAAATCTTTGTTAAAATTAAAAATGAAACAAGAATATATTTTACAATAAAGAAAAGAAAGGAGAGAATTGCTTTTCTTTTGTATTTATTCTTACATTTATATATATATATATATATATATATATATATATATATATATATATATATATATATATATATATATATATATATATATATATATATATATATATATATATAATATATATATGAAATGTGAAATGTTTAAGAAAAAAAAATGTATAATTGAATATGTACAAATACTAAAAAGTCATTCACGAAAATGCCGTAAGATGTTTTGAAGAATTGTTGCTTTTCAATACAATTTATATTCTTAAAAAAGTGCTTGGTATTACTTGAAGGCAATTTTTTGTATAGTTTGTTAATGTTTTTAATTAAATCATATATATATACGTATATATATATATATATATATATATATATATATATATATATATATATATATATATATATATATATATATATATATATATATATATATATATATATATATATATATATATATATATATATATATTATACACACATTTATAATTATTGGTGTATTTAAAAAATGATGATACAATAAAAAAAAAATTGGGACAGCAATAAACTTAATTACATAATTATAATAGAAAAAACTTTCATGACATAGTAGGTATACAGTTTTAAAAAATAATTAACAAAGAAAATGATAATAAAAATCAATGTTTACAAAAAATCTTATTTTGAAACTATAATTTGAAAACCATTGGTGAAATTATGCTAAAAATATTATAAACGGAAAGATGTTTTACAAATTTCATATAAAAAATTGCAGCACAAAATGTTTCATACTTCTTTTTTATACCAATTTAAATATCAAGTATAGTATAAAGTTTTTGCATGTGTATCTATTGTATATTTCAAGTCTTCTTTTACGGAGGTTTCTTTTCTTTCTTTTTTCTTTTTATCTTTTAAAATGATTGCCATTTTTTGTTTTCTCTCTCTTGTTTCCTTTTGTCTTCAATGCTGAAATTCAAAGATTTAAAGAGAGCGAGAGAGAGAGAGAGTATCTATTGACGTTAAGAGATCACAAGATCTTTCAGAAAAAATCATTTCAGCATTTTTGATATATACAGGTAGAGTACAACCAGTATGTAACGTATTTTTTGGGTTTGCTGTATTATAATATATATTATATATATATATATATATATATATATATATATATATATATATATATATATATATATATATATATATGAGAGGGAGAGAGAGAGAGAGAGAGAGAGAGAGAGAGAGAGAGAGAGAGAGAGAGAGAGAGAGAGAGAGAGAGAGAGAGGAGAGAGATGAAAAATAAACCGAGACTTGCAAAACGAAACAACAAAAGAAAAAATGCAAAGAACAAAAAAAAAAAAAAAAGAAAGAAAGAAAGCAGAAGAAACATTTTTATATTCTTTTGTTCAACAGTTGAATTTCTTATTGCGCCATACTTTTTTTTAATCAGCCTTCTTCTTTTTGTTGTAATTTAAAAAAGGACATTTTTTTAATGAAAAAAAAAAATACAAAAGAAATTTTTTTTTTTACATCTTCCGACTGTCATTTAAAATATATGTTGTGTATAATTAAAGTATAAGAGCTTTTAGTTTAATGCTTAATTAGTTATCATGCTAATTTTCTATGTTCTCTCATTTAGAATTTTACTAATTTTTCTTTCTGTTAGATGTTTATTTTGTAACATAATTACTAAAGTCCTCTGTTCACTGGTACAGTTAATATATTATAACAGATTTTAAATTTTAACTATTTATTTTTTGTTTTAAAAATAAGCATAGTTGTCTTTAAATCTTCAAAATTTGTGTTATTAGTAAAGAAAAAAAGTGATTTTGAAAGAATAAAAGAATTTCAATTGTTACTCTTTTGTGCTCCTAATATACGTGTTACTATAATTATAAAAAAACAAAAGTACAATTTCGATTTAAAAACACTAAAATACGCAATGAGTACTTTTAGTAATGATGTTCTCTATCAAAATGCATTTTATTTTCGCCATGTAAGTATGTATATTTATAAGATAAATACATTAGCTTGTAAAATGTAAACAATTTTTTGGTTCAATAATAACAATAAGACTTAATATTAAAATAAAACATGTCTAGCGGTGCCTCCCGTGCGCGGTTAAAATCTCGGTGTAATTAAATGAAAAAAAAAAAAAAAAAAAAATATCGCAAGCGTTTTCTGCGTTTCCCGCAAGTTATCCTTACAGTTTTTTGGCGGCCTACTTGAGCACTTCTAATTCGGATGATTAACTATACAAGCGTTTCATATTTTAATTTAATTTGTTTAATTTGTTTACGCTCTCTTGTGGGTTCACATTTACATTCTGGTAAAAATTATCATCAGTTTTGTAGATCCCATTTTGTGTTAAAGAACATGTTGTTTTATGTTTTCTATGCCTTTAAGATCTATCCAATAAACACCTCTAGTTATAAAATACTTTCTTGAAATGCTTTCTTGTATATTTCTTTCTTTTTATTAGAAATCAAAAACTTGCACAATAGAATGAAATGCAACACTATAAAATTGCAAGTTATTCATTTCATTTTTGGTACATTGAAATCTCTCATTATATATGCGTCATTTTTCTTTATACATATCAAACTATTTTATACATATATGGTGAAAAAGCAAAGGTAAATTAACTTCCTTATTGCCCTAAAGCTAAGGAACATTATATAACATACGTGATAGTTCTATACAACATTATTAAATTCATCATAACCAAAGTAACTATCTAGTTTAACATTTTCCTCACAGGCAAAAGTATAAGAATCATCTTGAAATTCAAATATTATATACGTCATATACGTAGAAAATTTTAACACACAATACCTTACAGCATAATATTATATATATATATATATATATAAGTTTTGTTATACTATAATGCTCTCTATAAGAGTGTAAAAGCTTAAGGGCTTAAAATTGAACCTTGTGTAGTAAGTATGATTATATAAAATCTCGACTTTTTATACTTTAACTTACCTTTGTATAAACTACTAACAAATATTAATTAAATAACTTATTCATTAAAACTATAATTATATTGCTTAAAGGTACTGCAATTTATTTGTTAATCTTATAGATTTACTTTATATACATATGTCTAAGTTTGTATAATATGATTCCTTTTGTTTTAAAGTAGTAATGTTTAATGTTTATATTTATATACTAATGTTCTTTGATAGTTAGGAAGAAGTATAAAGTATATTTAGCCTCAAGGTTGAGGAAGCCACAAAGGCTATAGGGTATAAATATACAATGTAGAGATTCAATGCGCATAACAGCATGATTATTCTGTATTATATTGTATGTAGTGTACAGTTTTAGATTAATAAAAGGTAAATGTATGTTACTATTTCGTGCGCCTTGAATTTCATGTGGAATTTTAGGTCCATATAATAAAAAGGGTGAGCGCAGCACAAAACTCGCGCATTTGATTTCATTTTGCGATGGATTGTAACTTGGTTCTAAGCCAATACGATGCCGTTCACCAGTTACGTCACTGATTAGGTAAACAAAGTTGCAAGTGGTGATATGACGTCTTTGGTGAATTATTTTAAGCTGCGAGACCTTGGCTAAAACTTTTCCCGGAGCATCTAACCTCTTATATATGAACCTTGGAAACGATATTGTTACGTCATATTCATGTGTTTTGTTGGGCGCTCAGGTGTAGTGTTCTCTATCAGGTGAGCTGCTTTAGCCAGCAAGCCAAATATGTCTCGTGATGCACTTGAATATGGCTTAATAATATAGTTTCCTTAAAATGTTTGAGGCACGCAAACAAGCAGCAAGTTTAAATTGCTATACCTTTTATTTGTGTGAAACTGTACACGTATTCAATATAAGCTTACAGAAATAATAATCTAAATGTACAACATATTATTATATTATATATTGTGAAGTACATATAGAATACTTTACTTTCAGTCTGATATAAATAACAATTGAAATTTTTTTTTTTTCAATATTATGCTATTCAATCTGAAAAATAAGAACTTGTGGTATTTTAATTCAATTTATTTTAACATTTTATTATTGTTTGTATTTACAAAAAAAAATTGAGAACCAAATTTGAATTCGAAATGTAGAGCGCAAAAAGAAAAGAAAAGAAGAGAGAGAGAGAGAGAGAGAGAGAGAGAGAGAGAGAGAGAGAGAGAGAGAGAGAGAGAGAGAGAGAGAGAGAGAGAGAGAAGCAAGATTTTTTTAAAAAGATTTAAAAATTATTATTATATATATATTTTTTTTTAATGTGCATTTTTATGGCGAGTCAGATCGATCAAAAGAGGATCTTCAGGGGGATCGTTAAAAGAGGTAAAATTTATATACCAGCACATTGAAAAAGAAGAAGGAAAAAAAAAAAAAAAATCTTGCGAATCCAATTACAAATATAATGTTCCCGATTTCAGTTCCCCAAACTTAAAACTATTTCTACAAACTTTAAAATTATATTTCGTTACAACAGTATCTTTTTCATATACACAGACATATTATAATAAAAGTTAATGAAAAATTAACCTTTTCTTCTATGTTCTCAAATAACTTACCGCTAATTAATAAGTTTTTGAAGGGTATAATGTTGTATATAAAATTAAATTCAGTCACCAAGAAGAAGAAGAAGAAGTAAAGACAGAGAGAAGGAGAAAACATTTATCTTAGAAAACAATCTGTTAGACGTTAAAACAAGCCAGAATGTTGCGGTTGTTACCGAAACTTTTAGCAAAACAAGTTTCTCTCTACAAGTTACTAATACCCAATGTTTAATGAAATGTTTAATTAAATTTATATTGATTTAATTTAAGGAATGTTATTTTAATAATAATTATATATACGTGCATGTATATATATATATATATTTAACATTAAACTTTATTATCATTATTATTCGTGTTTTAGTGAATTAGTTTAGTCACATATGCTTACTTTACATGTTTGCTATATACGTGCATCTCATTTGTATTTAGTTTGTTATATATTTATAATTTGTAAATATATATGTGTGTGTATATTATACACTCTAAAAATTGGTGCATTACTTTAGTACGAATCCAAACTTATTTAAAAGATAATCACTTTTAAGGTATTATGAGTTCAAAATTCAAAATTCTTTATTCATTTCTTTCATCCAACATACATAATACAATCAATGCATTAGTCTAGGTTATTGCTAAAGTATAAAGTTATTGCAAGAGTTAGCTAAAGTTATTGCTAGAGTATAGCTAAAATAATGCATTATAGCAAGCTATTAAAATAGCTAATTTAAGTTGTTTTAGCTTTTTTTTAAGGGATTTTAAGTTAAAATAGCTATTGTTAATAATTTGCTAAAATGCATTATTTTAGCTATACTCATAATAACTTAATATAGTGTTTATCTTAAATAAGTTAGGATTCGTTACTAAAGTAATGCACCAATTTTTAGAGTGTGTGCATATTGTTGTTATTGCATATTATGTTACGTTCCTGTGTTTAGCAATATATTAGGGTAAAAACGTAAAGCAACAGAGTGCTCTTAGTTTTTTTTATTATCTGAACAATAAAATATATAGATTCTGAATTTTAAAAATTGGCTTCCATTTCCAAGCTTATTTTCTTTACTCAATAGCAATTTGTATTGGATTTGTAATATTGATACATTCTGTCTAGTTTAAAGAAATTGGCTATATACATAATATAGTAGTTTTAAAGAGTATAGGCAACAATAAAAAAAATCTAAAAAGTCATAATTTCAGCACCATTTTTTTACTATATTTTAATCGTATAATAAATTAACATCGTTTTAGCGTTAAAATCTACTTGTGATATTTAAAATATTGTAAAAGTAACGTTTATGATGTCACTGATCGTTGAGTTGCGAATAATAAAATCGTTATAATGATGTCTGCATTAGGTCTGCATTGAGTCTGCATTAGGACCCAAATGAATTCAGACGTGTAAGATAGCCGATGCCAATATTGTTTCCATTTGGTTGTAACACTTGTGACGTCACTATTATTTTGTTACAATTTCAATAGTCAGTAGCGTTATAACCGTTTATTATAAAATACTTTTCAAAAAATGCATTTTTATTCTCCTTTTTCTTTCTTTTCTTTTTTTCCACCTTTTTTTCTGGTAACAACTACGGAAACTTTTAACTCCCACATTATACTTTATGAATATTTTGGATTCAATTGAGATACAAACTGATTTGGCAAAAACAATGAAATGATTAGTTTTGTGATATATAGTATATAATGTCAAATCTATATTGATTGATCTACTTTATTATTATAGGGTTATAGAGATTATATGTGAAATATGACAACAATAAATGATATCTAACATTATGACGTATTTGTTTTGTTTTTCAGGCTCATGTCGCTTCCCGGTTGCGTGGAATGGTCAATGGTTCCAAAGTGGTGTTACACATTTACTTCATATCAACAGCTCGCAAATTGAAACCAAGGGAATTTGCGTAGAGAATGATGGAGATAAATACATCTTAGAGGATAAGTAAGTACACATTTCTTTATATTTTTATATTTAATATACAAAAAATGCAAGGTAAACAATGAAATTGCGAGAAAAATATGAGATAAAATTTTATTATAATATACATTACACAGAGTATTTTGGCGTTTTGATTGACTATAGAAAAAATAATAACATAACATAATACATAAAATTGCATTATTTATTAATTATATTTTATCGTAGTAAAAATCGTTTCAAAAAGGTTCAGATATTAAAGCTCTATTATCACAATCGTGTGTACTGCATTTTATTGTTCATTATACGTTGTATGTACTACACATTCCAGTAAAGCTATACACTCCTTCAGTTAATTGCTCTAATTAAAGACCCTTAAACCTTTTATAAAGGGATTCTAACTATTATAAAATTGAATTGATAAATTCTTTAACTTTTTGTCTACTTTTCCCGTACTGTAATATAATTATAAACCAAATAACTAAAGCGTATTGACGTGTATGTTGAAAATCAACTCAGGTGTATACCTGATTATAAGGTATCACTTATATCCGCTCTCGGTTTTACATACTGCGCATGCGTAATCCGTTATATTGGAAG
Source organism: Ecdyonurus torrentis (assembly GCA_949318235.1). Lineage (NCBI taxonomy): Eukaryota > Metazoa > Arthropoda > Insecta > Ephemeroptera > Heptageniidae > Ecdyonurus > Ecdyonurus torrentis. Next base: position 6,012,961 of record OX439136.1, read on the forward strand.
CAGGTAAAAGCAAATGAGCATATCTATATGTCCGTTTTTATTTACAAGTTTCACTCATTTAATGTACTAGAATGTAAGACCTTAAATGACTTTACTTTTAACACAAGGTCCATATAATAAAGAGGTTGAGCGCAGCACAAAAACTCTGCACATTCGATTTCATTTTCCGATGGATTGTACTTAGTTCTAAGCCAATACAATGCCGTTCACCAGTTACGTCACTGATAAGGTGAACAAAGTTTCAAGTGATGATATGACGTCTTTGGTGAATTCCTTTAAGCTGCACGACCTTGACCAAAACTTTTCTCGGGGCATCTAACCTATTATACACTATAATATGGACCTTGGTTTTAGCAGGTACTTGATAGTTGGCGAGGAGTTCAAATAAAGAAATAAGGATCACATACTCATGATCATAGACATATGTCTATGCTCATGATAACTTAAGTTTGCTTTATCGCCCACACATCTCACCCAATTCAAATGATACTATATACATCCTCTTTTTTTTTAATATACGTTTATTTAAAATTAATGGCAGATTCATCCGCCTAGGTTTGCTAAATCAATTATAGAACTATTGTTAGGGTATGAACTGCAGTAATTTTGATCATATATGCATAACGATAATATATGATACTGTAACAAAAAAAAAATTTCATCATACACTGAAAAAAACACAGATATATTAAAATTAGTTGCATAATGCAAATATTGCCCGATATTGTCATAGCTTAAATTACTGCAATTAAAAAAAAAAAATTCGCTGTTTGTAAAGGGATTTCCAACTTTAGTAATAATATTACTGTAACAGTTCATATAAATATTTTTAAATTATTCCATTAAAAAAATAATTGACGTTAAATGTTATTGTTATCGTTTATATATATATATATATATATAATATATATATATATATATATATATATATATATATATATATATATATATATATATATATATATATATATATATATATATATATATATATATATATATATATATATATATATATATATATATATATATATATATATATATATATATATATATATATATATATATATATATATATATATATACATATATATATTCGTGGAAAATAATGAAACAACTTATAACATTAATTTTTAAAAGTCTTTATATGTAGTAACGATAGAAATCGCTAAAAAAGTATAATTTTAAAAATAATTAATTCATTAAAATAACATTTATATATATTAAAATATATTAACTATAAATAAGATTTGAAAATCCATGCATATATTAATACAATTCACTTCAAAAAAAAAATGTTATATAGGTACTTTTTATTATTATTATAAATATTGTATGATAATATATTACTAATATATTTTATCATTGTTTGACAATCTGTCTTGATAAATTTATTATTTTACAATGTATAAAAGTGCCATGTATATTTATAAAGAAAATTATATGCATGGTGCTAATACATCCTGTTACTGGGCTGTATAAGTTCAAAGTGGAGAAAGAGAGTAAAACTACTGTAGTAATAAAAATATGTAATAAATATTAAATGTAAAAGTCGCATTATCAAAAAGTCACGCAAAGGTATATTATATAATAATAAATGCTCACGTATTGAGCTGAAAAATAATAATAATAAAAAAAGTGGTGTACATACACTCTAAAAAATTGTGCATTACTTTAGTTACAAATTTACTTAAGATAAAAACACTT